>CAKAOI010045786.1:10167-46169 GCA_916701655.1 Sebastiscus albofasciatus | reverse complement strand
AAAAATATATATATGAATTGCATTGCATTACTTACAGCTAGGAACAAGGACAACAAAGCTGGACAAATAAAATATAGACAGGACTGTTCTGTACACAATTAGTGGAAAAAATAGGTGTTTATATAAGTATTAATATATCCGGCTGTTCTCATACACTGTCCATAGCTATACCTACAAAAAGTTAATGCACTGTAATTAATAAATAACCCACAAAATCAATTTGAATTTAATCCAAAATATTAAAACTGAGCCGCTACAAGCTAAAAATCGCAAGTTGCATCAATGCATTACAGAAATTAGTGGTGTTAAAACAAATTTGCGTTATTATTGCATATTGTTGAATATTAAATACTTGACAAATCTCCAATTCGGGTACATTTTGAACAGATAAAAGTGTGCAATTAATTTGCAATTAATCTTGATCAACTATGGACAATCATGTGACTAATCGCGATTATATATATGATTTAAATTAGCATTTAATTACGATGACTTCCAGACTTTAGATGATGTGAGACATTCATCTATTATTTAGTTAGATATATCAGCAGGTTGTAATTATGATTTAACCATCTGGAAGACATAAATGTTGTTTAGTCTGATCGCAGCGTGGAGAACGTTTACTCCCTCCGCTGGTTCTGTCTCAGCCACGCAGCGCTTTCTTTACCCATGACCTTTATAAAAGCGTAACTCTTTCTTCAGGTTTCAGTTATGTGTCGGACTTTGAAGGAAGTCAAAGGTACAAAATGAGTAATTTGAGGGCTCACCTACAACCGACTGTGCTTCACGTAAAGACTCTCACTCTGCTTTAATGACATTGCCACACACAGTTTCTGGGCAGTGCAGCCAGCTGAATTTCAAAAAGCTGCAGTATCTCTTGCAGCCATCTGAGGCCACAACATGTGATATATTTTCTAATGAAATCGAAATGAAACTTTTCCTCCAGTGATGAGTTTAAGTCCTTCAGAGTGTCGACCTGCAGTCGGCGCTCAGGGACGACTTTCCCCTCCGGTCCACCTCACGAGGAGCACAGATCTGACCTTAATCTCAAATGTTGGGCCTCCTGCTAGGCTTCGAATTAAATCAGCCCTATCCCCCAGTGTGTGTGTGTGTGTGTGTGTGTGTGTGTGTGTGTGTGTGTGTGTGTGTGTGTGTGTGTGTGTGTGTGTTAAGAGGGCAACACCATATGGCCAGACTGATCATTAGGGAGGATGCCGGAGGCACAAAACCGCTGGAGCTGCTCCCCTCACACACATTCACACACATTTACACACACACACACTCAGCCGCTCGGCGAGTGTCACGGCGGATCGTGCTCAGAGGCTGTGACGGACCGGTGCACTTAAGCTTTTCCTCACACACACACAAACTCTCTGCGGTGTCGTAATGAAGGTCCTCCATGTCTCTACAGATGGTGTTTGTCTCCTAAAGTCTCCTTGGTGCCGGTAAACAGAGAGCCGGCCGGACGCCGACAGACCTGCCTCTGGGCTCTGAACATGCATCTGTATGGGTGTGTGTGTGTTTGTACATGTGTGTGTGTCGGCATTTCATCAGGAAAGAAGAGAAGAGGAAAGGAAAGGAGGAAGCGAGGAGTTGGGGTCAGAGGAAAGAGGAATTTAGGGGACAAGAATATAAGAAGAGAAGAGGAGAAAGTTCAGGTTTTTCTTTATCTGAATCGAGGGTCTAAAGACACAGTGTGTCACATGCTGTACACCCCATTGAGGGAAATTTGTGATATTGGGCTATAGCAATAAAATTGACTTGACTTCACAGTGCTGATCTTTGAGGGGAATTCAAAATGGAGGAAGCTATCGTTGCTGTCAATCGATTAAAATATTGAATAGCAATTAATTGCAAATTAATCTCACATTATTTATCTGTTTAAAATGTACCTTAAAGGGAGATTTGTCAAGTATTTAATACTCTTATCAACATTGGAGTGGACAAATATGCTGCTTTATGCAAATGTATGTATATATTTATTATTGTAAATAAATTAACAACACAAAACAATGACAGATATTGTCCAGAAACCCTCACAGGTACTGCATTTAGCATAAAACATATGCTCAAATCATAACATGGCAAACTGCAGCCCAACAGGCAACAACAGCTGTCAGTGTGTCAGTGTGCTGACTTGACTATGACTTGCCCCAAACTGCATGTGATTATCATAAAGTGGGCATGTCTGTAAAGGGGAGACTCGTGGGTACCCAGAGAACCCATTTTCATTCACATATCTTGAGGTCAGAGGTCAAGGGACCTCTTTGGAAATGGCCAAATCGCCAAAATTTAGCGAAAGTTTGGAGTGTTATTTAGCCTCCTTCCCTTCTTTCTAGTTTCATATGATGCCAGAATCTTCACTCCAGCTTTAAAACAGAGCTCACTGCAACCTAAAAAAAAAATGTCAATGCACCGTTGGTGGCATTAAAACAAATTTGCGTTATTGCGTAAACTTTGTGACACCCCGCGGTTTGCAGACAGTTATGACACAGCAGTCGATGGTACAAAATATGTCTTTTGAACAAAATGATGATGATGAACAAAATGCCAGGGGGAGTCAGCAGAACAGTGGAGAGAGAATAGAGAGAATCTCTCATATAACCGATGTAACGGCTTCAGTTACCCGTCAGAAAGGGCTGTCTGACAGCGAGGTAAAGCAGCGGGAGCAGCAGAAAAACTAAATTTTAGCCACCTAAATATCAGTTTAAGTGTACGCTATATTTAGAATGTTTTCACCGCTTTACCTCGTTGTCAGACAGCCCTTTCTGACGAGGAACTGTTATATCGCTCTCTTCAAAGCCACCAGACTCCATTCACAAAACCAGTCATTTTACCTCTCAGAACACGGGAGTTTCTGGTCTACCACTGCATCGACCAGCCAGCTAGCAGGTTAGCGGTTAGCTATTTTGCAAAGACGCACAGATTAATTTGGTTGTAACACTTTCTGGTGTCAAGGAGGAGAGAAAAGGAAGAGGAAGAAATCAAAGATGGCGAGGAGAGAGGCAAGGAAAAGACAGGGTGTAGAGAACCATAAATTTGAGTATATAAGGGTTTATGTGTGAGAGAGAGGAGGTGTGGAGGAGAGCGAGGCATCTAATGAGCCCCACTGTGAGAGAGATGCCTGTTTTCCTCCCAAATATTTGATATCTGCTGCTGCTGTCCACATGGGTCACCATTGTGTGTGTGTGTGTGTGTGTGTGTGTGCCAATCAAACGCTTGTTTTTCTGCATGGAAATCTGCTCCAATATCACTCAAAAAGTTTCTTTTCACAATAAGAGCTCCACTGTTGGCAGATGATGGACAGCTCAACATCTGCACATGTTGTGGAGATTATAAGGGATGTTAAGTTTGTTAAAAATCACTTTGGATCATGTCGGCCATGTCTGTGGCTTCACCCATACGTGTATAAAATATTTCGTTAACCCCCTGAGATAGACAATAGACCTGTTTTTGTCTTTTTTACGGGGGTACAGGGGGTCTTTAGGGGGAGATAGCAGGTCAACAGTAGATGTCACATAAAATATTCTTCTGTGTGAATGTCTTTTATTTCTTAAAATAAAAAGGTGAAATAGTCAAGAGTCTGGCTGCAACTAACACTGTTTAATCTATTTTTTTAACGAATCATTCATCATTTATGTTATAGAATGTCAAAAATACTGATCATAATTCACCAGAGGTCAAGGTGATGTGTACAGATAAATAAATATATATGTTTATAATGAAAACTGTGATTAATTAAATCTGTCAATCGACTTCAACGATTAGCTCGTCCTCCTCTTCTGCTTTCACCTCCAGATGATCATTTAATCCAACAACAAACTGATCTCCACTTCCTCCCTCCAGGTGCCAACGCCAAGCTGCGCTACCAGATCACCTCAGGAAACACCATGGGCACCTTTGACGTGGAGCCCGAGGTGGGCACCATCTTTGTGGCTCAGCCGCTGGACTACGAGATGGAGCAGCGCTACGAGCTGCGACTGGTCGCCTCCGACGGGAAGTGGGAGAACGAGACGCTGGTGGTGGTTCAAGTGGTCAATCGCAACGACGAGGCACCCGTCTTCAGCCAGACCGAGTACCACGCCGCCGTTACCGAGGAGCTCACCCAGCTGCCGGTTTTCATGCTGGAGGTCAGTCAGCGAGTTTGTATTTATGTCGTTTTAAAGGCTTCTCTGCTCCTGTGTGACCCGGCACAGCATAACATAAAATTTAAAAAATTTAATCAAATAATGATAAAATGAATGAGTGGATGGGTTGATGTGTTGTTAAGCATTGACATAGGTTACCACAGTAAGCTGATCAATAAGGTTATGAATAATGTGAACGCTAGCACTAGCTGAGTCAACGTTCGCGTTGATCAGTTTGGAAATAACTGAAAGGGTTAGTTTGGATTTTTTGAAGTGGGGTTGTGTGTATACTCCCGTGTTCTGAGAGGTAAAATCACTGTTTTTGTGAATGTAGTCTGGTGGCTTTGAAGAGAGTGATATAACAGCTTCAGTTCAGCGAGGTTAAGTGGCTGTGGACAGCATGTGTCTTAGTCTTTAAACAAAAATGTCTCGTCGTTTTTTTTTTATATCGTCACAGTCAGTGTTTAATAACGTTGGTCCCGTCTTGTCTTAGTCATGGAAAAAAATGTCGTTGACGAACATATTTCATCATAGTTTTCTGTAACAAAATTAAAACTACTTATAATATTTTCACCGCTTTACCTCGCCATCAGACAGCCCTTTCTCACAGGGAAACTGAAGCCGTTATATCGCTGTCGTCAAAGCCACCAGACTCCATTCACAAAAACAGTAATTTTACCTCTCAGAACACAGGAGTTGCTGATCCACCGCTGCATCGATCAGTTAGTTTGTTTGTGTTATTGCACAACTTTCTGATCTGAACTAACATGGTGTCTAAAAACCTACTGTACCTATGTCAAGTCATTTGGGGAAACGTTTTTAGAAGGGCTTAAAGGGAAAATAGCATTTTGACGCAAAAACTAAAATTTGAATGTTGGGATTTCATTACAAAAGAAACACCACTGGGAAAATACAGAATGATATAAAAACCTAAAAAAAAACAAAGAACTGATCAGATGTCCATCTAGTCCAGATGTTAAAAATGCAAACATGAGAAAGTAGCACCTCCAGCATATTGTAAAAATGTCAGTTTATATGAACAAGATGTGTAAATGTATCAGGTTTAATACAGACAAATCTAACAGCATTGGTCACGCTGCAAACGTAGAGGTGAATTAGCCCGGAGCGACACCTCGGCACAGATCCAGTGTCCACATACTAACACATCACATGTGTGTGTGACATTGTTTAACACAATATCAAATTTAACCTCCTGACAAGAAGGAACCAGAGCTGAAAAGTTGCCTCAGAAAGTCAGTCGACCTTCTTCTTCTTCTTCATCTGCCTTTCGTCACACCTATCTCCGCTGATTCACAGTAATATGCCGCCAAGCTAAATCAGATTAGAAAGGTGGAAGTGCGTCGAAGAGGGCAGGGAAGTAATCCCCGTCAGAGAGGCATGTGTCACCGAGGCCTGCTTCCTCTCGCCTGCTGGAATTGATTTGATGTACGCTCGGTTCCTCTCGATGGTTTCTTCCCGGGCTCCTCCCTGAACGCACGCCGCTTTGAGCCCCGTGTTTTAATACAATTCAGCAGATAGTGAACGGAGGGGAAAATCCAATTTGAAATGAATATTTTGTGACTTCACCTGCGCGGCAGCCTCCTCTGTGGCGCCGCGACTGCTCATCTTCAATATTGTCTACCTGCATCACGTTGTCAGGGAGCCAACGGGGGGGGGAGGTGGCGGGCGACGCCGGGAGGGCGGGGGGGAACTTCAAAGGCTTCTGTAAACAAACCCTCCAGTGAGAAAAGAGAAGAAGAAAGAGTAAAAGTGTACTTTTTTCTTGCTTTTGTTGGCGTCTATTAACTTTTAATTGCATTGTGTGTCGCGGTGACGGATGTGAGAGCTGGTGTCCCCTCGTTCACAGAGATAGCAGGTTAATTAAGCAAACAGAGAAATGTTTATTCCTGTGTGAGGGGGCAGCTGCTGCAATCAGCTCCCTGCCTCGTGTCCTATTTGCTGGCCTTGACATTTGTACATAATGAAAAAGCTATTCAACTGTTTTTGATAAGAAGGAACAAAAAGCAGCCGTTCCTCTAAAGAGGAAGAATGTTATTTAATTGAAGTGAAAAGTCAAGTTGTTACTAAAATAAATGTGACAGTCAGCAGCCATGTTTCATTGCTCGTATAATGAAATCCATTTTATTACCAAGAGAATGTGATGTTGGTGTTTTGTGGTTGTCAGTCACGTGAGTCGTTAGTCACGAGAGACGTTAGTATCGTTAATTCCGTGAGTCATTAGTACCGCCAATCTAGTGAGTCACGGGAGTCGCTAGTCAGTGAAGTTAACGTCAACCACGACCGTTTCCTAACCCTAACTAAGTGGTTGTGTTGCCTAAGCCTAACTTCCTGTGAAAACGGAAGTTTATTTTGAAAGGACACTATGCATGAAATTATATATATTGACAGGCCATCCCCGGTCCGTCCAAAAGTAACGCAAGAGCGGTACCCTGTGTGTCGTCTTCAGTTCATCAAGGTTAATTATAACATTTTTGGTTGCCTGAAAACTTAGCTCCACCCTCTTGTGTCACTTCTGGTTGCAAAAAAACAAGATGGCGACGGCCAAAATGCCAAACTCAAGGCTTCAAAATGGCAGTCCACAAACAAATGGGTGACGTCACGGTGACTACATCCACTTGTTATATAGGGTCTATGACGCTGTTGGACGATCTGACTTGATTACCAGACTTCTACTAGATGACCTGAGAGGCCGCTGGGGGTACATGAGGAAATCAGAGTCTAATTTTGGAATTCTTTCTTCTGTCTGTCCTTTACAGGTATCGGCCACAGATCCGGACCAGGAGGCCGACCAGACCGCCCTCCGCTACTCCCTCCATGGCCAGGGCGCCGGTGGCGAGTTCACCATTGATGAACGCACGGGAAGAATCTATGCCCAACGGCGCCTGGACCGCGAGGAGCGCCCAGCCTGGAGGTTCCTTGTCCTCGCCACAGACGAAGGAGGGGCGGGCCTCACAGGATTTGCTGACGTGCTGTTAGAGGTCCGAGACGTCAACGACAACGCGCCCTTCTTCCCGTGCCCAGCACTCGAAGTAGATGGGTGTTTTGTCGGCCAAGTGCCCGAAAATTCACCTGCCGACACCTCTGTCATGGAGATGCGCGCCATGGACCTGGATGACCCCAACGAGGGGAAGAACGCCATGTTGACCTACAGCATCATCAAGAACGTCCGCAACGAGATTAACCTCAACCTGTTCTCCATCAACGCCAGCACGGGGACCATCTACACGGTTCTTCGTTCCCTGGATCGGGAGGTGGAGGAGCGGTATCTGGTGGTGGTGGAGGCCAGGGACGGAGGGGGTTTGGCGGGAACAGGGACCGCCACCATCATGGTTTCAGATGTCAACGATCACCCACCTGTCTTCACTCAGAGGATCTACACCACTCAGGTGAGTCCACCACGGCGAGAAGTTTATTTGTATCGCAGTTTTTAACAAGAATCGACATAAACGTGTGTGTTGTGTTCAGGTGACTGAGGACCTGGAGGTGAACAGCGAGGTTCTCGTAGTTTCTGCCACAGACGGAGACGAGGGTGAGAATGCCGTGGTAACCTTCAGCATTGTCGGCGGTGACGAGGACAGGAAGTTCTTTGTGGAGACAGACAAAGTGAACCGGCGCGGCGTGATAAAACTCAAGAAGAAGGTCGACTTCGAGAAGCCCCGTGAGAGGACTTTCAATCTAACGCTGAAGGCCGAAGACGCTGATTTCTTCAGCCTGGCCTACTGTCTTGTTCAGGTGGAAGACGCCAATGACCAGGCCCCCGTTTTTTTCCCACAATTCTACGAGTCGCCAGCCATGTCTGAAGACGTCCCTGTGGGGACAATTGTTGCTCAGGTTACAGCTTCTGATCTGGACTCGGGCCAGAACGGGCGTTTTTCTTACAGTATTTCCAGAGAGTCGGACCCCTACGGTCAGTTTCTGGTGGACCAGTCCGGTTGGGTGGTAGTGGCCGATTCTCTCGACAGGGAGAAAATCTCGCAGCACAGGATCATGGTCCTCGCCACAGACGCTGGAAGCCCCCCCATGACTGGCACTGCCATCGTCATGGTAACCGTACTTGACATTAACGACAACGGGCCGGAGTTCGAGGTCTCCTATGAGCCCGTCGTTTGGGAGAACACTGCGGCACCCCAGGCGGTTCGCATGAACGAAACCTCCCTCCTCCTCCACGCCACCGACCGGGACACCTCCACCAACGGCGCACCGTTCTCCATACGCCTCCTCATGCTCACCTCAGATGCCACCAACTTCAATTTGACGGACTTCCGTAACGGCAGCGCGGCCATCACCGCCCTCCGGACCTTCGACCGCGAGCGGCAGAAGGAGTACCGCCTCCCGATTCTCATGATTGACAGTGGCTCTCCTCCAATGAGCTCCACCAGCACGCTGACGGTTGTCATTGGTGACAGGAATGACCACCCTCACTCACCAGGACACACCAACTTCGTTGTCTACAGTTATGAGGGTATGTTTTTCTGTTACCTTCATATTTAACGTTTAGTGGCCCATTCTAAATAAATTAATATATTTAGTGCTCCGGATTGGTGGCCAGTGTTGGTTCATTGCACTGTGGGATAGATTGAGTCCAATATTAGATCATAATAATTCTCACTGCAGAGTTTCTTAACCTTTTCTGGCCACTGAACCCATTTTTAGGTCCGAAATTTCCCAAAATTTTAAAACTGAGACGCTGGCGGAACCTGCCAAAATAAAATATAAACAAATAAATGACTTGATGAACAAATAAAAATGTTTCAATGACATTTTTACTTATTTATCAAGTCATTTATTTATTTACGGATACGGAACGGATATGACGTCATGTTACTCAGACTACAACAATAAAAACGGTAACTTCTTTCTACCTCCACATAGACTCAATAGAAGCTAATATATCGATTATGGCATTAAAACATCAATTTAAAAATCGGAAATCGTAAATCTTTTCTCACCTCTACTACATTCTACTCCACTGTAGACGTCGTAGACGGACAAGATAATATTTGTCATTCATGGTCCTGGTTCGGAGTTAACCAGCTGGTCTGATGGATTCAAACTAGTGTCTTTCTGGTCTCAGACGGGTCCCCCAGTGTCCCTCCCACCACCTCCTGAGTGCTCATGTTTTTAAGACTGTACTTGTCACAGTCGACTGCTCGCAGCCTCCCGCTCCAGCCCACATCACTTATTTAGCGTTTCATACCATCTGTCAGCCTCCTGTAATTTGCTGGAAAAACTAAGGTTTTCTGTAATGTATTTTTAGTGGATTCCCTCTCCGGGGCCTTTCCACATGAAAGTAAATTAACCCGCTAATACGAATCCATCACGTAGCTCAACAACACGCCATGAAGCAAACAATTAACTCCAGCTTAAGTCCCAGGTTTGACGGGCACATAAACAGGAGCCATTTTTAAAAGGCAGCTGATTTCACAGCTAAAGAGATTACAGCGCTGCGTTCAGCTTTTTTTGGAAAACACTGTGCGAGCAATTCTAATGTGTGCACGTCTTCCTGCTGCGCTGTCAAACCATGACCGTGTGTGCCAATGAGGCGACGCCTGCCACCTTATCTCCACTTTCTTTCCTTCACTCTTAATATTTGGCTCGTACCAGAGGGATCCCCTGCACTCAAAACTAATTCCTTTCAATGCATTTTTTGACTTTTTTTTGTGTCTTTTACTTCCCTCCTTCTGACAGGTATTCTCCCGACGACGGTGCTCGGACGAGTTCAATCCCCCGACCTTGATGACTGGAGCGAGAAGGTGTACCGGTTCGAAGGCAAACCATCCAGGTACTTTGATCTCATACGGTGAAAACTCTGAGGTGACATGCAAAAAGAGAGGTGAAAGAAGAGATGGAAAGGTAGTAGTTATACATGTATAGTGTTGAGGGAAAGAGAGGTTTTGAAGGAGAGCGAGGCCACAAGGTGATACGGTAGAGAGGCAAAGAAAAGAAGAAGGGGAAAGGTTTTGATGTAGAGAGGTAGAAGTTGAGATATGTCAAGAGAAAACAATACAAAGAGAGGCTGTCGTGTTTCCGTTCAACTGTCAAGCAAATTTTAAGCAAACTTTTGAAATGTTGCAAAAAAGAGATGCGAATTAGGAGCATTTCCATCCTCCATGGTTTGGAGCGAATAAACTCAGCTACAGCGTAGTTTGGTCAGAAGTTGGCGCTATAGGCTACACATGGTGGTAATCTGCCAGTAAACATAGTAGAAGAAGAAGTAGAGGTTGCAAACCGGAAACAAAACAAGTCGACTCAGGCCCCCAGGAAGAGCGCCAAGCTTTGAAGCAAATTTTCGTAGTGGCCAAACGACGGTACTACAGCTTCCGTGTCCGTCGCGTGATGCCATTGGGCCCAAAAAGACTTTTCCCCATAGACTTACATTGGGAAAGAGACGTCTGTAACTCAGCGGCTAATTTTTTTTGAGGTGAATCAACTTCTCAGGATGAACACTTGATTAATCCTTATTTAAATCATTAAGTCCTAAAAGTAGTAAAATGCACTAATAGTTGAATCCAGAGTTATTTCCCTTCCTCCGTTCATGTGAATGAACAAAAGCAGAAAAGATGCAGCTCGCCGTACTACAAGGCAGAGAAGCCGCACGGCTACGTGGCTGCAAACAAAGCCAAGGTGAGGAGGGAGCTAAAGCCTGAAAAGGGTCTTGAAATGTTTTGAATATAGTTAATAGGGGTTTTCAACATGTATTGCAGGTTTCTTTAATGAATTCAGGGTTTGAAGGGCTATCTGCTGCAGTATTTCTTTTTAACTGAACCTGAAGGTCAGCGCTGTTCAAACAAAAAACAGGCTGACTTTTCTTTGGCACTTTATTTTTTATTTGAAAACAGTCTTAATTAAATTTGATTGGCCTCTTAAACTCATCAATGGTGCAATCATAACACATTTTTGCAATAAAATATTGTTCAAGCCTACATAACTTTATTTTAAATTCTAGTGGAGATCGCAAAGTTTTTATGCCCAAAGATAAAACGTGGAACTCAAAGAGCGCAGACCTCCGCCAAGGACAAAGGTGAAAAATAATTAGTGTATCCGCCCCGTGAATCTATTCCAAAATGTAATCGTTGGCCTATACTACACCCTTCCACCAAGTTTCATGAATATGGGGCCAGTAGTGTTTCTGTAATCCTGCTGACAAACAGGTATATCAAACCGAAACTTGGCGGAGGTAACAAGTGACAAAAGGAGGGTTTAATCGCTGCCATTTGGACCTTCTTCACTATAAACGTACACACTCCTGTTGGGCATACCGTGAGCAGTTTTGAATAAAAGCATCCGGAGAATGGCAGATGTAAAGCTGTTTCAGGATGTGTTGGAGCCAAAGCAGAAAAGCTGTGACACGCAGCAAGAGATGCACAAAGCCAAAGAGAGGAAATAAAAGAGCGGCACAGGAGCTGACAGATTTAAAATAGAGAGGAAGAGACAGTACAAAGGTGCGGAGCGACAAAGAGGAGAGGAAGAATTGGGACAGAGAAACAGGCAGTTTGAAGGGAGAAACAAAGAAAGAGTGAGAGAGAATGAAAGGGCAGAGGACGGGGAGGAGAGAGAGATAGAAACGGGGATCTGACTTGTCAGGAACAGTGCTATTAATACTTCATAACCAGCGGTATTGAAAATTCCCAGTGAAGCACGGCGAGGGCACGCTCGTTTTGTTTGATGAGGCGAGGCTTCATGCGGACGCGTTGAAAGGAGAGCCTGATTGCGCTCCCTGCCACCTCCTCTTCTAACGAGATACCTATAAGGAGGGACGACAAGAAACGGCTAAGAACAAAGGAACCGCCTGAGAATTACCATCCTGAGCCGCCGCTTCTCATCACGCGAGGCGCTATATGGCAATTTGTTCACAGTATGGATCAGGTTTAGGTTGCATGTTATTTACATATAAACGTGACACAAACTAGGAGAAAAATAAGAAAGAGCTCAATGTTCAGGTGAGGTGAAGCAGCCCCAGCGGGCCAATAACAACATGTCGCCTCACAGGAAATCAACAAACAGCTTGTTACATTTAAAGAGAAGATATCAGTCATTTGTTCTGGTTGATCTGCACATTATATCTTCTCATTTCCTGTCAGTGAAGTGATGACATAAATCCAAGAGAAGGTACATAACAGCCTCCCCTGCCGGATGCGTGTCGGTGGTTAATTCAACACATTCTCACTCCCAATGCGGCAAATTCCACCGCTTGGTCAGTGCTCCTCGGCATCGGAGACCGACGCACGCAGTACCCCTCTTGCGTTTTGGACACTTTTGGACAAACCAGGGACGGGGTATCAATATACGCTCCTTACCTGCATAGTGTCCTTTCAAAATAATCTTCCGTTTGCAAAGGAAGTTAGGTTTAGGCAACACAATCACTTAGTTAGGGTTATGAAACGGTCATGATTGACGTTAACTTCAATGAGCAGCGAATCATGAGACTGATGATACTAACGACTCACGTGACTAATGACTCAGAATTCACGGGATTGACGATGCTAATGACTCACGGGATTCACAGGATTGACGATACCAACGACTCACGTGACTAATAACTCACACAATTCACGGGACTGACGATACTAACAACTCATTTGACTAACGACTCATGTGACTCACGGGACTGATGATACTAACAACTCACATGACTGACATGACTCACGGGACGGACGACATTGACAAATACAGCTGTAAGTGACTTTTATGAAAAATGCAAAATGCTTAAAAATTAAAGGAATAAAATACATCATACTAACAAAAATATGTAAACACGCCATATACAAACATAACACGTACTTCTGGTGGGAGGAAGCGGCAAATGTGGACCAATTATGGCCAAATTACGTCCGTTGATATTTAGGATACAGAGAATAGCAGCCAGAGACATAAAACATTTAACAACTGTCTCTCTCTCTCAGGTTGTTCAGTCTGAACCAGAGCTCAGGTCAGCTCAGTATCAGAGAGGGGGCTCCTCCAGGCTCGTACCGCCTGCAGGTACGCGTGTCGGACCACACCTGGCCCGACGTCACCTCCACGGCTCAGGTGGACGTCATGGAGCTGCAGCAGGAAGCTCTGAGAAACGCCGCCTCCATTCGCCTGAACAGTGAGTCCACCAGTCCTTTCAAAGTATTTTTTAAATTGCTCGATAACGTCTCAACACGCTGATGCACACACGCACGCCCCAGTGGTTGCCACGGCAACTGTAATTGACGGGGCTGCGATGCTGCGTATCCCAGAGTGCCGCCGGGTCCCGGGTTTCAGAGCTGTCAGCTCCCGCAGGCTCCATCAGCACCAACAGACAGAGATGCATGATGGGAAATAACTCCCTCTTCCTCTTCTCCTGTCTTCTCTGGTCTCGTCTTCTCTATTCTGTTTCCTGCTCTCCTCTTTTCACAATTTGTGTTCTTTCTTTCTTTCTTTCTTTCTTTGTTTATGCCGTTCTTTCTTTCTTTCTCTCAGTTTTTTCTTTGTTTCTCTGTTTTTTCGTTTTTTCTGTTTCTTTCTTTCTTTATTTGTTCTGTTGTTTCTTTCTTTCTTCTTGTTTCTTTCTTTTTTTGTTTGTTTGTTTGTTTCTTACTTTCTATCTTTCTTTCTTTCTGATTTCCCCTGAAGGTTTATAAAGTTACAATATAAACCTGTTTTTCCTCCTCCTCTTCTTCCAGACCTGACGGTGGAGGAATTTTTTAGCAGCATAGGAGGCGAGGAGAGTCGGTTCTCCCGTCTGGGTCGAATGTTGGCTGAACTCCTGCAGACTTTGCCGGAAAACGTCCAGATCTTCTCTGCGGGAGACGCCGGCCAGCGGGGAGAGAAGGCGCTCAACGTGTGGTTTGCCGCTCACGGCTCGCCGTACTACAAGGCAGAGAAGCTGCACGGCTACGTGGCTGCAAACAAAGCCAAGGTGAGGTGACTCTGCAGGGGTCTAGTATAGTCAACAAGGATGTGCAAACAATGAGAAATCTACGTTGATTAAAACGGCTGCCAAAGAGGTTTTGCCCCCTGAATGCACCCACTAATGTTTGTATACAAGAAACCCGTCCCGTACAGTACAAACTCTAAGAAACAGCTAAGTGAATTATGAAAGCAGAGAGGAGCTGACGGGTTAATGATCCATTAATGACACATCAATTAAACATCACATTCACACATTTATAGTCGGCACTTAGAGACACTTCCTCTTAACCACTGATCGCTCCGTTTCACACACATATGAACACACATGCAAGGAGAGGTTAACTACAGGACTTAAACATTGAAAAGAGGACATGTAACTACAGCAAGCGGCTGCTCGTATTATACACTCACTGTCTATATGTTTATCAATATTTTACATCCATTAAAAGCATGAGAGCAGCTGCTGACCTGAGGTCAGCTCTGTGAGAGGCAGGAAGTAAACCATGTAAACACACATGTTAAACACACACACATGCACGCACACAGACCAGTGAACAAAGAATATCTAAACTCCTAGCTGATTTTTTTCTTTCAAAAACATTTTAAAACTGCCAAAGGAATCATGAGAGAGAGGAGACAAAAGAAACAACAAGCACAAATAGAAATCATTTCATGAAAGAATAAAGACACACACACATGAGGAAAGAGAAGAATAAATGTTGGAATTCATATTTTTTTCAGTTTAACTGTTTATTATCATTTTACTGATGGTTGAATTAAAAAAGAAATCAGATAGAAGCCTTCTGCAGCAGATGGGCTGTTTTATTTAATATGTTGTATTGGCTACAATAGTCACTTTATTTCTGCTTTTTATTCTACTGATTTTTCACCCGATTTGACTGTTATCAGGTCATTAAATAGCTGTTATTGGCTGCTATAAGCACCATAGAGTGGGTCAGTAGGGGCCTACTACATCTACTATGTTGTAAAAGTGAAAGTGAAACTTAAAAGCAACACGTTGTAATGACGCATTTCACACCAAGAGCAAAGCAAACTCTGCGCGGTGCAGTTACATACAAAGTCAATGCAAAGAGGCGATTAAATGAGAATTTGCGCTGGGCGACATAAATCTCGTAAATGACGAACACGCAAAATTCAGGTCATTGGCATATTCGAGGGAGTTGAAATATTTCAAGTCGAGCGTGGAATTCGCGTGACGCTTTGTCGCGAAAGCCTATCAGCATTGAGATTCTCCTCCTGTTGATATTTTAGCACCCAGAGCTACGATAGTACATCATATCTGTAGAGAGACCGGACCAAACTCTGTGTAGAAACCACAGACTGTCTATGGTAGAAACAACAACGTCGCTGCCGTATTTATGCCTAGATGACTTTATCCTGGAGCCAGCTGCGCAGCCTGACACTGATTGATCCAAACTCCATTCAGAAAACAAGCATTTTAAAAGTTGTTTGATTGTCGTCTTGGTAACAGACCTGACAAAGCATAAATTCAGACTTTTAACAAATCAGCATCATTACATAGTTATTTCAGCATTATTTTGACCTGTTTATTGCAATTAAATCACTGCACAATCTGTTTATTTTAGGTTCATACCGCATTAGTGACGTGTGGCTGCTAGATACAGTCAAAGTCAAATAAAGTGATTATTATAGCCAGAAGGTCCCAAGTTCAGTGTTGGGACAGATTCAGTAGTCTCATGCTGTGATGCAACTTATTAAAAAAAACAATAAAAACCCATAAAAAAAGACAATTATAACAATATAAAGTATAATACCAGTACAAAGCGCACACAGTATGATTAAAAATAACTTGAACATCAAATGCTGCAGAAGAAAGGCGCGTCTTTAATTATCTCAGGTTAAAAAGGAGCCTATCTTGGCTGATTCAGAACAAGAATGTCAGATAAATACAAAATGAGATGAAGTTGAAACTGGCTCCGGAGCCCAGAAACTGAAGCCCTGCCTGGGGAGTGTAAGTCACTGAGGATAAGAGTGTCAGCTGAATAACTAAACTCCAAAAAAAAAGAAATACAACACACAGTTGGAGAGAGACAGGAAACCCTGAGGGACTCTGATGAAAACCTCTCACCCATAAAGACAAAACGAGAGAAAAGAATCAGGATGACAAGCGGGGAAACGGGTGAATTTGGCAAGAGAAAGCAAATGACAGCAAAACTTTAACTGGGGGATGACAGAGAAACACCAAAGTGCATCAGTAACATTAAGGGGAGAAAAGAGTAAACTCAAATCATTGATGCAGGTAGACATTCGATCAAAACTGTCATTCTCTATTATGTTCAGACAGAGCTCACAACTTCAATAATACGTGTTCGTTTGGTGTTTGATTTAGTTTATTCATGTTTTATATTCACCCCATATTTATCGTATTTTTATGTTAGTATTGTTCTGCTAGTTTCAATTAGTCTATTTCTTTTTGGGGGTTAATTAGTTTCATCCTACTTTCAGCTTAATCTTAATTTTAGTTTCATGTTTCTTCTAGTTTAATTCTAGTTTTAGTTTCAGCTATGTTTCTTTTAGATTAACCCTGTTACAGTTTCAGTTAGTTTATGTTACCTTTAATTTATAGTTTTAGTTTCAGTTATGTTTCTTTTAGTTTAAGCCTAGTTTTATTTTCTTTTATCTTATTCAGTTTAAGCCTAATTGATTTTAAGTTAGGCTATCTTACGCTTTAGCCTAGTTTAAGCCTAGTTTTAGTTTTAGTTGGGAGTGAACAAATATGCTGCTTTATGCAAATGTATGTATATATTTATTATTTGAAATCAATTAACAACACAAAACAATGACAAATATTGTCCAGAAACCCTCACAGGTACTGCATTTAGCATAAAACAATATGCTCAAATCATAACATGGCAAACTGCAGCCCAACAGGCAACAACAGCTGTCAGTGTGTCAGTGTGCTGACTTGACTATGACTTGCTCCAAACTGCATGTGATTATCATAAAGTGGGCATGTCTGTAAAGGGGAGAATCGTGGGTACCCATAGAACCCATTTTCATTTACATATCTGGAGGTCAGAGGTCAAGGGACCCCTTTAAAAATGGACATGCCAATTTGGAGCGTTATTTGACCTCCTTTGGTTAGCTTCATGCTAGTTTTATCCTAGTTAATTATGTCTTAGTTTTAGTTTGGTGTAAACATTTTTTAACATAACCCAAATGTTTTTCTGTCTATCTCTTATTTTACGTCCTGCAGTTGGAGGCCATGTTGGGCGTGTCCATCTCTCAGGTGGGCGTTGACGAATGTCTCCACACAGACTGCAGTCAGTCTGGCGGCTGCAGCAGCGAGGTTTCATTCAGCCAGGCCCCACTGGCTCTCAGCACCGGCAACACCTCCCTGGTGTCGCTGACGGCCTCATCGACAGCACGATGCGGCTGCCGGGGCCGAGAGGCCATCCACCTGCCCTGCTCCGCCTACCCCACCAACCCCTGCCTCAGAGGGGGCACCTGCCAGGACGGGCCGCTGGGATACAGGTAGGGGTCTGAGGAAAGCTCTGTAACAGGTTCTGTCCTGGTCAATTGTGTATTTTAATATTCCACTAACGCAGCCAGGATGAACTTGAGTATTAACTGATGAATTCCTTCTTCCAATGACATTTTTGCAAAGCAGTATAGAAGGGTTTATCATGAGTATGGACAAACAAATATTATTGTCAATAAAAGCTTTACAAGAAAACTTTTTCTTACTTTTCTCACTGCAGCCGCTCTATGTTTCCATAATCTGCTGGTCTTTTGCAGCAGATTCAAGTCCTCGACTATTAGCGTCCCCATCTGAAGCTGGCAGATATTTCCCATTTATTAACTGATTAGTTAATCTGTCAAACGTGTTTAAGATTTAGTAGGAGAGAAGGCAGATTTCTGCTGGAGTTCTGACCCTCCAAAGCCTCATTTTCAGCTGGATGTACTCTGGTTGACTTTGAATTGTCACATCATTTTAATGGTTTAAATATCGAATGCAACACCTCAGCTGCTAAATCTGACAGATGGTTCTCCCTCCTTCGCTCTCAAAAACTCCTATTAACACTGCCAAATATACACTACAGTTACTTTTAATTAACAGTGTTTTTGTCAAGGTTTTTTGGGTTTTGGTTTCTGTTTTTCTCTCCGTCTGTTATGCCATTTTAAATAATGTTGGCATGTCTGGAAAGAAAACTGCTGCCTCAGCCACTGAGATAGTATTGTAGACAGTATTGCTTTAGAGGTCAAGTATTGTGTTGGAGGATTAAGTTTATTTCCTACCAGATAAGCTTTGTTTATATTCATGCGAGACACCGTGGCGCGGGCCTCCGTAGATGGCGCACGTGCTACAAGCTTGCACAGAGACGTTTATGCTTAGCGCGTTCTTCGTTGCAGTATGTTCCAAAACGCCAAGAGGCATACAAACAAAACATTCTGTGGATAAGCAAGAAGTCAACAAGTGGTACCGGAAAGGAAAGTAGGCTGCCTGGCAACAGTAGTAAACACTAAACACCGACGTACTCTACGTACCGCCAAACATTACATTTGTGTTCTGTAATTATTACTGTTGCTTACCTCCAAGTCTATATTACTTTCTGTGTCTCGGTTTTATCTTTAACAAAACGATCTCTCATATTCTGTCACAGCATGCAGCAGAAAGCCTCTTCTTTCCCCAGCGTGTTGCCTATTTCTTTCCAAGTATTTAATGTTATGTGACTGTTCCTGTGGTCATGTGACCATCCCTGTGGCCTCTCAATGAACAGTCGTAGCGATGTCTGTACAGGTGAACCTGCTCGGCCAGTCTTCCCTCGAAGACATCCATGTTGACATGAAAGGTGCAGCACGAATAATCGGCACGTAGTTAGAAAAATTCAGAGGTGCGTGACCAAGTGCAACGACAACTTGCGGAGCCTTCGCGTACCACGTGAAAGCCGTGATGACGTAATCTTCTGGTGCACGCACCTCGCACCGGCTTCACTACGGTCAGCATAAATTAGGCTTTACACACAAATACATTACACACATCCACATGTTTTTTAGACTGTATATTAGGGGTGTCGCAATATACTGGTATCAACGATAACCATGATATTTAAAAATGAAATACTGATGTGATTTTAATACATACTTGCCAACGTTGAGACCTCAATAATAGGAAGGATTTCTAAACCAGAGGGGGTGGGTCTGGGGGTCCTGGGGAGGTGTTGGTAATATCATCATGTAAACACTAGAATAAACTCTTTCTGCCTCTCAGATGTGCGTGTCCTCCCATGTTCGATGGGCCCGAGTGCCAGCAGACCAAACACAGCTTCGGCGGCCAGGGCTACGCCTGGTTCCCTCCCATCATGCCTTGCTTCCAGAGCCACATCTCCCTGGAGTTCCTGGCTGAGTCGGCAAACGGGCTGCTCCTTTACAACGGGCCGCTCGGCCCCGCCCACTCTGGGGAGCAGGAGGACTTCATCGCCGTAGGTGAGTTTACTGCTGAGGCTGCAAAAAAGATCATGAAGTGCAGAAGATATTCTTTATTAATGGCATTAAGAACAGAGCGTTTTTACATGCATAAATGGACAAACATGGACATATAAGTATTTCCAGGTCTACATAGACACCAGCAGAAAATAGACCATAATGCATTGCAACTACAAGATAGTCAGTGTTTTCAAATAGGAGGCGACATAGTAGTAGTTGGTAATAGTAGTTTTTATCGAATAGACCATCGTTGTCTTGCTTGTGGCCTTGGCGGAGGTTATGTTTTCACCGGCGTTGGTTTGTTTGTTTATTTGTTTGTCTGTCTGTCAGTTAGCAGGATCACTCCAAAAGTTTGTGATGGATTTGAATGAAATCTTTTGGAGGGGTGGGGTGTAGCACAATGAACAATACATTCGATTTTGGTGATGCGTGACCCCGCCTCCTTCTGAGAGCAGAGAGATAGGTGTGTGGATGTGTGACGAGACATCGGGGTGCGGGAGCTGCTGTCCGTCCGTGGTGAGAAAGAAAAAAGCGGTAGATGACGGGATGACAGACAACGCAGTGTAACGTTATACAGACATAACAAGGCTGCTGAATGAGAGAGGCATCCGCCGATACGTTACACGGAAACACACCGTGTTAATAACAAGCCGACCACCTCACGGTACCGCCTGCTGTGAGCTGTGATCTGTTTTTAAAGTCACGCACCTTGGCGGAGGTCTGCGCTCTCCGAGTGCCATTGTAATTTATTTATGTATTTATTTTTATAATTTTTTAGATTAATTTGTTTATTTTTGCATTTATTTTTTTTTTATATATATATTTTCAAATATGTACATTTATTTCTGCATGATTTTCCTTTTGCATTTCACCCCATATTTATTTCCATAAACTTATTTATTGCCGTATTCTTTACTTTATACAATTCTTTACACATTTATTTTACATTTCTTTATGAATTTCTGCAAATGAGGGGTCTGTCACTCAACATGTGTCATCATGGGGTCAGAGTGCGTGACTATACGCTAGCTAGCTAGCTAGCTAATGGTGTCTCCTTCTGCTTATCAACTCCAGTCTTCAATCCCGGCTCCGTACATCAATCAATTCATTAATGACTACATTTGTTTTTAATATTATTTTTGGTACAGTGGCATATTTATTTATTTATTCATTTTTGATTTAGGCAGGATCCGTCCTCCATACTCTACTGGACCTGTGAAGATCTCTAATTTGAATATCGGAACCGCACTTTTTAAAATTTTAGACTTTGTTGTCTCACTGTCTTAGCGCTCTGTACTAAAAGTGTTGGACGAATAAAAAGAATGAAAAACTGGCGAACAAGCAGTCACAACAACGATGCTACATTTATTAATATTATCGTTTTCAGTCGCCTCAGTGTGAAGCTTGTTGGTGTGGCTCCTCTGAACATTGAAATCTCTGTTTGAAACGCGGCATCCCTTTACTAAAAGTTGAAACATTATTCTTAACTTCTAACAAACATGCTAATCTCACAGCGCTGGTGGGAACGTGCCGCCACTCGTCCTTTTCAACAAACACAAAGCGTGAATCAATCCGGCGCTGTAAAGACAGATTCTCGGTGGACGAAGAGCTTCATAAACTCTAATGTCAGCTCCCGGCGGTCCTGATGTGTTGCTGACGGATTAGCCTGCCGATGGCTTCTTGCATAATCTTGTGGCATTAAAGTTATGTAATTATTGAACCCGGCCGGCTGCTACGTGACCACATGGAGGGGAAAATCAAAGATGGCTGCAGCATTGATCACTGTAGAGCATTTTTCACTTACATATTCAATAACGTGGCTGTGAGGTTGATCAGGTCACGCTCACGACACAAACACACATCCGATGTGACCAGCAGCTGAGAGGATATTGGAAAACACACACGATATTGACTGAGTGAATTCCTGCAGTTGTTGATGGGATTCAGCAGCTTACACAGCGATACAGAGAACTGATGTATCATCAACACATCACCCTTTCAGAAACAAAGGAAAAAAGTGAACTAAACCAAAAATAAGCAGTGAAAAATACTCTTAGTAGGACTGTCAAATTAAACACGATAATAACGTGATAACGCAAATAGGTTTTAACGCCACTAATTTCTTTAACGCATTAATTGGTCTTTTGGAGGTTGTAGCGGGCTCAGTTTTAAAGCTAGAGTGAAGATACTGGTATCATGTGAAACTACAAAAAAACCCTAAAGAATCCATTGGTACCAACCATACAACCAATCATTTCATTTGGGCCAAATACAATTTTGGATGGGTTTATTACACTCCTGCAACAGCTATAGATACCAGATTTTTATGCCTCCGTGCCGGTGACAAAGCCCTACGGATTGTTCGTCCGTACGTCCATACGTTTGTACACCGGTCCTGTCCATTCTCGTGAACGCAATATCTCACGAATACTTGGAGGGAATTTCTTCAAATCTTGCACAAACGTTGGATGAACTGATCATTATTTTTATTTATTTATATTCATTTATTATTTTCATCACTATTTATTTATTTTTATTTTTATTCATACATTTAAATTTGTAATTTTAAAAATGTAATTCATCATATTTTTTATTTTATAATATTTATTTATTTATTTTATTTAAAGGGACTATTTGTAACTTTCAGAATTGCTTGTTAACAGCGACACCTGTGGCCGTGAAATCAACGAAAGTCAGCGTCGGGCTCGCGCTTGCTCGCTCTAAATATACCTGAATGAGCATCGCTCAACACAGTGAGGCGACACACGTCAGCTAAAACCACAATATCACTCTATATTTCAGCCAAGGTCTCTCCATGAACATGATTTAGATCTGATCGTAGTGTTGGCTTTTCCTGCCTCACCCTTCTGCCCCCGTAGGGAGACACCGGCAACCAGAGCCTCTCCTCCGCTGCCTGCTTGCATTCACTGACACAGCGCGCACCAACAGAGGTTTTCCATGTCTTGTGAAGTGACGAGCCTCCGCAGAGAGAAACGTGAACCGTGACACCGGCACCCAGTGTCTCTCTGCAGGCGCAGGAGGAAGACGATAACGTTTCTCTCTGGAGGAGCTGCAGCAGTTATTTCTGCACAAACGTCCACTGAACATTCATTAGATATTCTCAGAGCTAAACTAACTCTTCTGCAGTGTGGAGTGAGCGCACGTTCACGTCTAGAGGTGGAGCGAGTACGCGAGAACGCGGGCTCTGTCTGAGTGAAGGCAGGCAGGCAAAGGGGCTCCCGCCACACGCGAGCGCGCATACACGAGCGCACATGTGTGCCGACCCGCTACATTTATATGCTTACAAAGTTACAAACAGTCCCTTTAATTATTACTATTACCTTTTTTTCTCTCCTTTGTTTTTGAATAGTTTGTTTTTCTATCTTATTTTCTTTGTTATGGTTTAGGTTGTTGTAGTCTTTTTTCTTAAAGAAGCAATAACAAAAAGATGAAATGATTAGACTTTGATGGTCAAAGGTCACTGTGACCTCACAAAACACGTTTTGGTCGTAACTCAAGAATTCATATACTAATTATGACAACTTTACACAAATGACTAACAGGATAAAATGATGAAGAGATGACATTTTGGACAGACATGGATGTAAACTGTAACCTGACTGGTTTATGTATGACTGTATGCGGGGACATACAACCACGAGGCAGTAATTCTAGCTTTCTTTTTTTTTTTGTCAGAGTGTTTGATTTATTGGTTGCTGTCTGGATGTAATGAGATTTCAACAAATATAACAGAAAATGTGTTTGAACGGTACCAGTGCTACCTTTAAGGCCACTGCCGGCCAGTCGTGTGGTTTCACTGTGAGCAGGAAAATAGAAAACTAAAAATCTCATCCTCCCATCCAGAGCTGAGGAACGGGGTTCCAGCTCTGAGTATAAACCACGGATCGGGAACACTGACCCTGCAGCTCCCGCCAAAATCCACTGTCACCGACCGGCGCTGGCATCGGCTCGACATCGTCAGCGACGGGAAGGTAGGTTTCTCATTTCTGTTAGTGGTGGGATTAAAGGACAAACTGTCCAGTAGATTCAGTGGAGGTTGTTGACGGCGGTGTGCGTCTCATTGTGTTCAGGCCGTCCAGCTGATCCTGGACCAGTGTGGGGGGGTGGCGGTCAATGAGTTGGAGGGTGTCGGGGGGGACAGTCAGGAGACGGATGAGTCCGGCTGCAGAGCTGCAGGAGAGACGCCAGGAAACCAGAGGTGAGGACACGCTGACCGTCACTCTACACATTTACATTTATAATACTAATATTTGATAAAGAGACTTTAATCTACAAACTCTTCTTCCTCCTCCTCCTCCTCCTCCTCCTCCTCCTCCTCTGTCTCATGCTGCTCTCCTCTACTCCATCCTCCTCACCTTTGCTGACTTCTTCTCTTTCACCTCCTTCTACCTCCTCATTCTCCCCCTCTTCATTCCTCCCATTCTCCTCCTCTCTCCCATTTTTCTCATCTTCTCATCTTCGTTTCCATTTTTCTATCTTCCTCCTCATCTATCTTACACTGTCTCCTCCTTTTCTTTCTACCTTCTCCTTGCTCCCTCTTCTCCTCCTCCTCTCTGTTTTTCTTCCCCTCACATTGTTTCCCCCTCTTCTTCCTCCTCTTCCTCATCATCTACCCATTTCCTTTTTCCATTTTTCCATCCTCCTCCTCCTCCTCCTCTATCTCTACTTATCTTACTCCTTTTTCTTCCTACCTTGTCCCTGCTCCCTCTTCTCCTCCTCTCCTTGTTTCTCATCACTATTCTTCTTCCTCATGTCCTCATGGTTTTTGCCTCCTCCGATCTTTTCCTTCCTCCTCCTCCTCTTCTTGTTACTCTCTTTCTCATCTTCCGATCTGCTCCTCCTCTTCCTCCACCCTGTCCTCTCATCCCGTATTTCATTATTTCCTTCCTCCACATTTTCCTCTTCTTCGTCCTCCTCTCTTTCACTTTGTCCATCTCCTCCTCTTCCTCCTCCTCCTCCTCCTACTCATCCTCCTCCTCCTCCTCTTCCTCCTCTTCCTCCTCAGGTATCTGAATGTCTTCCAGCCTCTTCAGTTGGGAGGAGTGAAGGAAACATCTCCTCATCGACGTTACCGTAGTTTCACCGGCTGCATCCGCAACCTGGTGGTGGACAGTCAGGTACCACCACTGTGTGTATGCGTGCGTGCGTGCGTGTGCGTGTGCGTGTGCGTGTGCGTGCGTGCGTGTGTGTGTGTCTCCATCCCAGAGATCATTAGCATCTCTTCCATGTGTGTGTTTCTTATTTTTAAATGCAGTATTAATGTTAGTAAGTCTGAATCTGTGTGTTTGTGCATGAATGCATTCACTCTTCCCCTGAACTCCGTGGTGGATAGTGTGCATGTGTGTGTTTGTGTGTGTGTTTGTGTGTATCGTGTGTGTGTATCGTGTGTGTGTACCGTGTGTGTGTGTGTGCCGGGGGGACGACGGTTGGACAGATGGGGTTGCGAGCCAAGGCCAACATCACAGTCCAAAATATAATATAAATGAAAAGAAGCTTCTGCCTCCTGAAACTAAATGAGCTGCTGCTCAACCTCCCAGAATATTCCCCAGGAAAAACTTCTTCTTCCTCCTCCTACCCGTGATCCCTTGTGTTTTGGGGGTTGTTTCCTTTGCTACATTGGGAGGTTGGGAAGGCGTCCTCACTCCTAACGAGCTTCACCACAGCTGTGATGTTGGAGAACTGAGACTCGTCATATTTTCAGCGTGGAATTACACGATGTGTTCGTGGTTTAAATCATGACAACATTGTTGCTACGTAACTGATGATAAAAACTCACCTAATGTCCTTTTCAAAAATGTTTCAATCAATGTGTCAATCAAGGAACAAGCAAAGAAATTGATTTAAAACAACCCTAGGTGCTGTAAGGATCTGTTTGTCCTAAACTACTGGTCACATTTTTTGTGTAATTCATGATGAACATTCATGATTCCCGGAGGATGAATCACGATGTTTAGTGAACCTTCCTCTGGCACCACCATCAGGACAAAATTACTTCCACAAGAGACAATCAAATATGGAGGACGAAACCTGCCAAAATCAAAAATAAATAAATTAAATGATAAATAACTAATTGTCATTAAATGTAGTAAAAATAATATGAAATATAAATGTACCCATTAATTAATTGATACAATTTGACATAAATTCAAATTTCTGTTTTAATTTGGTTCTTAATTTATCTATCTTTGTATTAATTCCCTTATTTATTTACTCTTCTGGTTAATTTTCCCTTTTATATATTTACGTATTTATTTTTATTAATTTGTAATTTTATTTATTTATTTTTGCATTTAATTATTTCTTTTTTGTTTTTTATATATTTATTTTATGTATAAAATGCATAAATACATAAATAAATATACACATTTAAAAATACATATTAAATCAATTTTTAAAAATTAGAAAATAATTAAATAATGAATGCAAAAATAAATTACAAAAATTATTAAAAGATAAATACATAAATAAATAAAAGGTAAAATTAAACAAAAGAGTAAATAAATAAGGGAATTAATACAAATAAAAATAAATCAAGAATCAAGTTAAATCAGAAATATCAATTTATGTCACATTTTATTAATTAATTGATGGCTACATTATTTTTAATATTATTTTTGCTATATTTAATGACATACTTATGTATTTATTTATTTATTTATTTTTTATTTTGGCAGGTTCCGTCCTCCATAGTTAAAGTGTCATGTTCCCCGGAGGATTAAACCTTTTGATTTTGTAAATGTCATTAGCTTTCACATGGCCAAATGTTTTATGACAGAAGAAAGAGAAACATGATCCACCGTAACATGCTTCTGTCTGCTCTGTAATCAGAGACGGTTCATTCAGAAATTCAAAACACATTTTAGAGTTTGTGCATTAAGGTGGTTTGACACACCACAAAATGAGAGCACTGCACAGCTGCCAGCTGAAAACAAAGAGCATGTTCAGACATTTAGTGCATGTCAAATTCAGTCTTACTGCATTTCAGCCTGAAAACTCCTCTGATCACATTCACGTGACTCGGGGCAGAAGCTTTTATAAAGGTTGTAAGGAAAGAGATTTGCACAGATGATGATGGCTAGAAATAAAAAATGAGAAAGAGAAAAACAATCTTGACAAGATACTCATCCTTCTCACTCCCTCAGGTGTACGACCTGGCGTCTCCAGGTGAGAGCGTGGACAGCGCCCCGGGGTGCCGGCTGACAGATGGGGTGTGTGTGACGGCGGCCGGTCCCTCCTGCGGCGCTCACGCCTCCTGCCTCGCCGACTGGGGCTCCTTCAGCTGCGAGTGCCACCCAGGATACACCGGACACAAGTGTGACAGCGGTGAGGAGCCTGACACTGGTAGATGTGGAGACTTGGAGGGGGCGTTTTTAATTCTGTCATCCACTCACAGCACTCGATGTCCACGCAAGTTTAGTTGTTGGCTTAACAGATCTGTTTGTTGTGCCCGTTATTTAACCCCAAAACAGAGGGAATTTTGACTGTTTAGTCCATCTGCATTGCCTCAAAAAACAACCTCATCATTCATGTTAATGGTACTGTATGGGTCGGGATTCAGAGGCTCCAGCAAAAAAATAAAAATAAAGAAAACAAGGATATTCGGATGAAAAGTTTGCCCTTTTTTTCACAGTCATGAAGACAGAGCATGCTTCAATAATTAGTTAATATTTATCTTCCTGACAAACTTCATATTAATTCCCTTATTTATTTACTCTACTGTATTTATTTATTTTTGCATTTATTTTTTTCTGCAATTATTTTGCATTTATTTTTTTATTTTTGCATTTATTTTTCTTTATTTTATATTTATTTTTAAATGTGTGTATTTATTTATTTCTGCACGATTTTCCCTTTGCATTGACCCCATGATGACACACGTTGAGTGACAGCCTCCTCATTTGGATAATGAGGCAGAAATGCATAAAGAAATTTATAATGAAAACAATATATAAATAAATAAGTTTGGGAAATATATAAGGGGTGTAATGCAAAGAGAAAATTGTGCAGAAATAAATAAATGCATAAATATAAAAATAAAAATAAAATAAATAAATGCAAAATGAATTAATTAAATTTAAAAAATAATAAAAATAAATATATAAAAGGGAAAATTAAACAGCAGGGTAAATAAATAAGAAAATAATACAAAGATAGATAAATAAAGATGCAAATTAAAACAGAAATATCAATTTATGTCACATTTTATCAATTAATTAATGGCTACTTTTATTTTTAATATCATTTTTGCTACATTTAATGACATATTTATTTATTTATTGAAACATTTATTTATGTATTGATTCATTTATTTTTTATTTTGACAGGTTCCGTCCTCCATAGTTAACGTTCACTTTCATCTAAAACTAATAAAGATTATCAGCAGAGAAGGTTTTGTTTAATGTGTGAAAGCTGTTGTAAGTTGTAAGTCATGTGACTGAAACTTAACATGACTTCATATCTCTTCTCTCAGTCGTCCCAGAGTTCTCCTTTGATTCGGGCAGCGTTGTGCGTTACCAGCTCAGAGGAGGCGGCAGCTCTCGCCGCACAAACGTGCAGCTGCTCCTCCGAACGAGAGCCGCCTCGGGCACCCTGCTCTCCGTGACGTCCCGTGAGGCCAACGAGTACATCATCCTGGAGGTCAGTCCATCATCAACTGACCTTTGACCTCACACATTTCTACACACAAAGACGTCTTACAAGGAGGCATGAATATCAAAATCAACGATAGACATGAGGCATTATGGGAAGGTTTTTCAAATGTTCTTCTCTCTCTCAGATCATGGAGGGTCACCTCTCCGTTCGTGCCAACCTCGGCGACGGCGCCCACGCCCTGCGGCTCCCTGGCCAGCGGGTGGATATCGGGGAGTGGGTCCTGGTCAGCCTCAGTCGCCGTGACAACCTGTTCACCCTGCGGCTGGAGCAGGGCGGGGGCTCGCGGGAGGTCCAAGCCCGGCTGGGGAACCGCCGGGAGATCGTGGTTCACCCGGCCAGCGTGATGGTCGGCAACAGCCCAAACGCTGGAGACAAGACCGACTTTCAGGGTGAGACCTGGATCTGATCTGGATCTGATCTGGATTCTATTGGTCACATGCGTTCATACTCTTTTAACATAAGATTTTTTCAAATTAGTGAATCATATCAAACAGATTTATGGATTGTGAACCACACCAAACTGAACTAGACGTTTCCTCCTGCAGGCTGTCTGCGGGACGTTCGTTTTAACGCTCAGGTCCTGCCTCTGGACGGGCAGAGCCGTGACTTAGTGACGGTGCTGGAGAGGCGGGGCATCACCTCGGGGTGCTCCAGCGACGCCTGCAGCAGCCAACCCTGCCGCAGCCCGCTGCGCTGCATCGACCTGTGGAGGAAACACCAGTGCAAGTAAGAAACACACACAACGGACCCTCCACTGGTCACTAGACGCAAAGAGACAACAGCTGCTGCCGCCATTTTGGACTGAAAAGGCTTATTAAATGTATAATATTTTACTGTCCAACACAGGCAATTTCGGTCTAATATGACAGTGGAATAGATATATTATTGTTTTACTTTTGTACGGCTCTTTGTAGGTGGACGTTTTACTGGCGTCTGGTAGTCACTTTCAGTCCAAAATGGCGGAATCGTAGCTCTGCTGCTGGATGCTGATGTTGCAATGGAACGAACTATTGACTTTCACTTCTTATCAATATACGTTCTTTGGTTTACTTTAGACTTGATGTCATTAACCCGTCTCTTTCCCAGGTGCCCCGGCAGTCAGGTGACGGTGACCGATGACTCCAATCAGCAGCATTGCGTGCCGTCGCCCTGTGGACCATCTTCCTGCCGTAATGGCGGCACCTGCCAGGCGCTGTCGCCTGACAGCTACCGGTGCCGGTGTCTGGAGGGGTTCAGGGGTCAGCGCTGTGAGCTGGGGCAGGTCAAAGGTCACCGGCTGGCCGCCCTCAGTCCCAGCTCCATCCTGGCCATCAGCATGTGTCTGCTCGTCTTCTTCGGTAAGAGACAAGAGAGTTATTTATTAACCGTACTTGAAAGAATAAACAGTCTTTAGGTAACAAACCAAACAGTGAGAGATTTAACTAAACAACTCTTCTTTCTGACTCACAGGCAGCGATGCATTTTCCATTTCCCCTTTTTTTGGAGTAAATAGAAGAACTGGCTAGTTAGCAGTGATCATAAATAAAGAGCAACAAGTACAGTAGGGCTGGGAAAAATAAATCCATTCACCTATGGTATCGCTTTTATTTTTACACTTTTGAAATAGACTTTGTAATGTCAGAATCAATATGTTTGCTTTATTTGAGTCAATGTGGAGGTAGAAGGAAGTTACCGTTTTTATTGTTGTAGTCTGAGTAACGTGACATCATATCCGTTCCGTATCCGTCAACCAAAACAAACCAAAGCAAAGTAGAAAACGTCGGAGGGTCCTTGTGGATACGACCTGCACCTTCACATGTTAAATCCAGCGTGGTGAACACTACACATACAGTAAAGTATGGAAACACTTTGGGTTTCACACGTTGCAGGAAAAGCAGAGCTAGACATCACGGCTAAAGCTGCATGCTAACTCTGTCAAGGACAGGAAACGTTATCGTATTGCGGTAACGTGCGGTCAAGCCGGCCGTCACTCTCATCTCTGTGGTCAAATGGGCCGACGCTACAACTGTAGAGCACTCATATACTGACATTTATGTTAAATGCATTCAAACGGCCCCGATGGAGCTGACCATGGATGTATAAAGAGAACAGAGCTGACGGGAGAGCTAGCGACGACTTTGGTGAAGTTAGAGGAAGTATACACGTGTGACCAGACGTAGGTCCGGTTTTCAAAATAAGGTGTTAACAAAGGAAACTGTATATACAAAATACATCTATGGAAATAAGATTGATTGGATTATATTCACCAGAAGTATAAAACATTACATGTCCCTTATAAATTAAAAAGAAAATACTACTAATTTGTGAGGGAAATGTCTTTATTCTTTGATCTTTGGGTTGCTGGAACCAAATAATTCCTGACAATGACTGATATAGTTGACTTCAGGACATCTCTGACTACATACATGCCGAAAATCAAACATTTTTACTGGATTAATTTAGATATTTTCCAAAGTAAAAGTCCCTAGAAGTGAATGATTCAACTTTTTCCCATGGCCTAGTGGTAAAAAAGTTAACAAAAATCGCAATAAATCGCAATACCACAAAAAAAATCACAATACATATCTAATCGGCACCCAAGTGTTGTGATAGTATCAAATCAGGAGATAGGTGAATCGTCCCAGCCCTACAGTACAGCAACTGAAATAGAAAATACAAAGAAAAGTGGATGAATCTCTATGAGCCAAACACCAGCACAGATCTGATAAAATACTCCACCACTGGGAGGAGATGTGTGCTTTTATGAGATTTATGGGTTTCCAAATGTAAACAATTACTTTATTTTCAATTGACATTAAATATGAATACACATTGATATTTTTCTGACCAGTGCCGACAGGTATAAAACACTTTCAAAGATGTTTCCAAATGAAGAAAACCTTGAAGGATTATTATTTTGTTAACATCAACTCTTAAATCCAGTTAAACTGTGAGTGATGAGTCTGTAACTGAATGTGATGTAAACTCAACCGTCTCCTCTAAAGACCTTTTGTTCTAAACTTGTGTAACAGTGAGCTGAACACATCAATAGGTTTTCCATTAGCATCGATCGTGAACCTTCAGACCGCGTTACGTAAAGTTCACAAAACAATCGTGTCATTTTTATGACGTCAATACATCGGATGAATTAAAGCGATAGTTGGGGTGTTTTCTCAGTGTGGTTGTATGAGGTCATTTATCCATAGTCAGTGTATTACCTACAGTAGATGGAGAAACAAAGTGCTCCAGATTGATGTATTTAACTTTAAAATGTACAAAATCTGAGGTCCACCCACCACAGTCTCACAAAATTTGAAACACTGGTGAAGGCTGTTGTAATTTGTAGCAGAGCAGTGTCGCATTTTGTTAATAATTACTAAAACAAGCGCAATAAAAAGTGATTTTGTGACAATCATCACCACGGTGAGATTGGGCAGCCACGGGTGAAAACATGAATCAGCGCCTGTGATTGAGGCTAAATGACTCCACAGAGCAGCTTTAATGAGCTGCTGCTACTAACGTACAGGAAGGAAATGAAATCTGTCCCGGTGGTGCAGAAACACATCTACGCACAGATGCATAGTAATACCGTCCTGTGTGTGTGTGTGCGTGTGTGTGTGTGTGTGTGCAGCGGTGCTGGTGGCGGTGACGGTGTGGAACCAGAAAGGCAGCCGTAACAAGTTCAGGAAGCGAGGAGTTTACCACATCCCCGCTGAACACGAGAGCTGGGAGGACATCCGAGAAAACATCCTCAACTATAACGAGGAGGGAGGGGGGGAGCAGGACCAGGTACATGCACACACACACACACACACACACACACACACACACACACACACACACACGATGTACGATGTTCTCTTTTACGTAACAGCTTTAACTTTTATAAAGAAGATAAGGACCAACTAGAACATTTTATTTATAAACAGACAATCAGGTTTATTGCTAAGCAGGTTTTCACATACAAGGAATTAGCCTTGGTGTTTGGTGCATATCAATAAACATATTCATATATAGAAATATAGAAAAATCTAAAAATATCTATGTATGTATGTATGTAAATGAAAAGAGCAGTAGAATATGTGCAATGTACAGAGGTAATAATCCAATAGACGTGCATTAATGTGATGCATTGAGTCAGATTTGAGACTTTACATATATTATTATTATTATTATTATTATTATATAATATACTATTACATAATAATAATATATTATTAGAGAATATTTGCAATTTTGATTTTATTTTTGAATTGGAGGAAGTGAACCTCGAGATCAGAGGTCAAGGGACCCCTTTGAAAATGGCCATGCCAGCTTTTCCTCACCAAAAGTTTGTTTGTAACATTCATTAACCTCCTTGGCAACAAGCTAGTATGACATGGTTGGTACCAATGGATTCATTTGTTTTATCTAGTTTCATATGATACCAATATCTTCACTCTAGCTTTAAAACTGAGCCTGTTACAACCTAAAAATCACAGGTTGCGATAATGCGTTAAAGAAATAAAACAAAACAAGTTTTATAACGAATTTGCGTTAACGTGTCATGTAAGGGATAATGTACAGCGAGCCGGTCATCGTTGTGAAAGAAACCCAGACAGGGCGATGAAACCCTGAAAGGGATTCTTTCAAAACAATGACCCACTAGCTGTACATTATCCCGCTTATTACAGGCTACTTACTGAAGAAACCAATAATTTGACACAAAAACAGTCTGCCAGAGTCCGACATCAGAGCTGCACCCATAGCACCGGTCTGTTATACAGAAATAACAGACCGTAGAACACCGGGATTAACCAATCAGAATCGAGTATTCAACATAGCCGTGTAATAACACTAAATATATGTGTGTCCCTCCATCCCTCCTTCCTTTCCTTCCAGAACGGCTATGACATCACAGAGTTGAAGCGTCCGCTGTGCTCCAGTCTGTCCCAGTCCTCGTCCTGCACCACCGCCCCACTCATCAAATCCTCGCCCGGCTCCCAGGAGGAAGTTCACCCGTCCGGCTCCTCCTGCAGCTCTGGCGCTCCCTACCTCAGCATCCCACATCACCACCATCACCAACACCACTATCAGCACGCCACCGCCAACAGCTACACCAGTGATGCCGCCTACGCCAACTTCACCACTCACAGGGACATGGAGACGAGCGACGGTTATGCGGACGCCCCGCCGGGGTCGCGCTCTCATGTGGACTTTAAAAGCTACGTGGCGCGAATCATCTGGGAGGCGGACAACGACAGCGAGGCGCTGCCGTCGGACGCCTACCACGTCTGGTGTGTGGAAGGCTCGGGGTCGTCGGCAGGAAGCCTCAGCTCGCTGGGGTCGGCCGCGTCACGTAGAAACATTGTCATCGCCCCTGGCGACGAGGAGGAGGAAGAGGATGAAGGAGGGTTTGTTAACGACCGGCTGTCGCGGTGGGGCCCCAAGTTCCAGTCGCTCAGCGAGATGTACGACCGGCCCCAGCTGGCCCTCACGTACAGGGAGGCTGTGGCCTACATACAGAGGAGCCACAGCCACAACCCGCTGCCTCAGCACCACTAGGGGGCACTACACTACCCCCACCCACACACGGTTCATACAGACTGGGAGGGATGGCGTGCTGCGTTCATGTCCAATCTGAAACAAACCAAATAAAAACAGGATGAGTTGTACAGATAATTACGGAAGCCCTGAAAGGGCCAAAAATAAATGACTCAATAAATAAATAAATATGTCAGCCATATGTAGACATTAATTAACTGATAAAATGTGACTTAAAATGATATTTTTGTTTTAATTTGCTTCTTTATATACTTATCTTTGTATTAATTCCCTTATTTATTTACTCTTCTGTTTTCATTTTAAAATTTATTTTATATATACACATATATGTTTTTATTTATATTTGTATTTATGTTTTATTTATTTTATATTTGTTTTTAGATGTTGTATTTATTTCTGCATTTGTGCATTTATTTATTCATTTATTTCTGCATGAGATTCCCTTTGCATTTCACCCCTTATTTATTTCCCCAAACTTATTTATTTCTATATGCTTTTCTTTTTACATTTCTTTATGTATTTCTGCCTCATTATGTAAATGAGCGGGCTGTCACTCAACATGTGTCATCATGGGGTCAATGCAAAGGGAAAATCGTGTAGAAATAAATAAATGCATAAATGCATACATTTAAAAATAAATACAAAATAATTTTAAAAAATGCCAAATTAAATAAATAAATAAAATAAATACAAAAATGAATACATTAATTTAAAAATTAATAAAATAAATACATAAATAAATAAAAGGGAAACTTAAACAGAAGAGTAAATAAATAAGCAAACTAATACAAAGATAAATAAATAAAGAAGCAAATAAAAACAGAAATATACATTTATGTCACATTTCATTAATTAATAAATGGCTGCATTTATTTTTTTATATTATTTTTGCTGCATTTAATTACATAATCTTTTTTATTATTATTTTGGCAGGTTGCGTACTCCATAGTCCTCAACAAGTAACTTTAAAATAAACCCTGAATTAAAATCTGATTATTCCTGAAACTGTCCACATTGGTCTAAAAACAGATATTTTTTCATCTTTTGGTTTATTAAATATCAGATTAAAGTTCATGTTAGGGAGTTTAAAGAAGTGAGATAAACACAGTGCATTCATTATAAATGAAGGAAGCACAGAGAAGTAATGAAGGGTCAAAAAAACAAACAAGATAGAAATAAATGTTTGAATTACAAATGTAAATTTGTCCACATTTTGGAAATATTGAGAAAGAATACAATGCCTTAACTGCCTGACAGATTTTTATCTGAAAGAAACTCTAATTTTGTTGTCAAAGGTTCAATAAAGTTAAGTCAAAAAAGTCCTAATCAGCCACACAAAAACACCTGTGTGGGTGAACACTGGGCCTTGAAATCTGATTGGCTGCACCAGACAAACCTCAAAATGTTCCAACCTGATTGGCTGCTGGCCCTGACTATAGGCGGGTATAAGTGTGTGTTCAGTCAGCCATGAGGAGCCAACAGGAGCAGAGACACTGAGTGAAACAAACATTTCAAAGCTTCTGTGTTTAAATTTAACTCAAAATATTCTGATGGCACAAGTTTGGTTTGTAGAAACATTTATTCTTAGTGATCAGCCACCACCGTGCAGCCTGAATATAATCCAATCAATCTTATTTCTAGATATGTATTTTGTATATACACTTCCCTTTGTTAACACCTTATTTTGAAAACCAGACGTAGTCACATGTGTATACTTCCTCTAACTTCTCCAAGGTGGTCTCTAGCTCTCCCGTCAGCTCCGTTCTCTTTATACGTCCATGGTCAGCTCCATCGGGGCCATTTGAATGCATTTAACATAAATGTCAGTATATGGGTGCTCTACAGTTGTAGCGTCGGCCCACTTGACCACAGAGATAAGAGTGACGGCTGGCTTGACCCCACGTTACCGTTACGATAACGTTTCCTGTCCGTGCCAGAGTTAGCATGCAGCTTTTACAGTATGTGTATTGTTTACCACTTTGGATTTAAAATGTGAGTGTGCAAGTCGTATCAACACAGACCCTCCGCCTTTTTCTGTTTCCTCATTTCAGCTCGCGGCGGTTTGTTTTGGTTGACGGATATGGAACAGATATGGCGTCACGATCCTCAGACTACATTGTAGATGTAGAAGACCTATTTTTCGAAACTTGACATCACTGTATAAAATTACCTGTGGTGACCTCTAGGATAATCACAGCCTCATAAAACTTTACAGCCACAAACTAGAGCATTCAGAGGATGGATGGCTTTCCTAGCTAGATTGACAATAAGGGGGTTTCTGAGAAGTTTACACAACAGAAGTGCTCGCCATCC
>CAKAOI010045786.1:0-10147 GCA_916701655.1 Sebastiscus albofasciatus | reverse complement strand
GTTCAGTCAGCCATGAGGAGCCAACAGGAGCAGAGACACTGAGTGAAACAAACATTTCAAAGCTTCTGTGTTTAAATTTAACTCAAAATATTCTGATGGCACAAGTTTGGTTTGTAGAAACATTTATTCTTAGTGATCAAACAGAAACACACTGGTTCACACTCAAAGTAAAGAGTTTCTAAACACCTTAAAGTTCTCATTTCTGGAGTTTTTATTTAGTCAGAAAACTTTTCAAACATTTTGGATGTGAACCAGTTTGCTTCTTTTTTTGCTGTAAACGCACTAGAAAACTTGTGGAGGACGGAACCTGCCAAAATAACTTTACTCAATAAATAAATAAATGTCAATAAATGTAGCAAAAATAATGTGAAAAATAAATGTAGCTATTAATTAATTGATCAAATGTGACATAAATTGATATTTCTGTTTTAATTTGCTTCTTTATTTATCTTTAATTTCCTTATTTATTTACTCTTCTGTTTAATCTCCCTTTTATTTATTTGTCATTAAACTTCTAAATATATATATTTATTTTTCCATTTATTTGTATTTATTTATTTTTGCATTTATTTTTTATTTATTTTTGGATTCATTTTTTATTAATTTTACATTTATTTTTAAATGTGTGTATTTATATATTTATGCATTTATTTATTTCTACACGATTTTCCCTTTGCATTGACCCCATGATGACACACGTTGAGTGACAGCCCCCTCATTCGTATAATGAGGCAGAAATGTATAAAGAAAAGAATATAGAAATAAATAAGCTTGGGGAAAGCATGCAGAAATAAATTAATAAATAAGTACATAAATAAATAAATACATATATTTAAAAATAAATAAAAAATAAATGCAAAAATATGAATAAATAAATAAAAAATAAATAGATAAATAAATAAATAGAAAAAATACATAAATTAACAAAAGGGAAAATTTAACAAAAGAGTAAATAAATAAGGGGATTAATATCTAAATTAATATCTAATAATCTGTCAATTATTTTCTCAATTAATTGCCTTAGTGTGAAATGCAGATGACAACAAGCCAGGGTCAAGTCTTAAAATCCTCACAATCAAGAAGCATTTTTGCTTGAAAAATTACTTGAAAACACAAAATATCTTTCTAATATATTGACGAATCATTTGAGATCTTTCTGAAGTCAAAAAATGTTAAAATCCTGTATACAGGGACACAGATTGTCTCCCTGTTTGTCAAATTCGAAACCTCAAAACAAGAGACAATCATCCCGTCTCACCTGTGGAATTAAAAAAAACAGCTTTCAGTAAATGTGGCGTGAACGCAGCAGTCGTGTTGGTGAAGATGGCGGCAGTGAAGTGGTGAAACTTTCAGGGCTGCAGGTTCATTATGTGATCCAGATGTTTCTTTATGTAGCTGCAGGACAAAGAAGTTGGAGGTCTGAGTTCAGACACAAAGCACAGACAGAAGTTGTTATGGGTTCATGTACCAGCTTTACAGGATCATCTTTATTCATGTTTATTTCATTTGGTGGTCGCTGGCTTTTGTTCTTGAACATGTGAAGTGTTTTCTGGAGGAATATTTCCATCAATCTGTCAGACATGTTGTGGTTGACTGTGAGAATGATTCTGGTTCATTTGTTAACAACATCCAGGCCTTGATGTGAGTCTCTCACAGAGAACTCAACGTTCTTCTTTAAGGGCATTTTAATCTTTTTATCTCCACAGTTTGAACTTTGACCCCTCCACACAGCCTGTCTAACACCTGACTAACAAAAACTCACAAAGAAAGTTCCCCAAGGTCAAACTTCTCTTAAAAAGACGTCACGTCGCTGCTGTCGGCATTAACCTCCAACAAACACAATAACCAGCTTTTATTTTCTACCTTCCTGTTGCACTAGTTGATGATTCAGAGTCCTCAAACTGGACAAATGAATCCAGTAACAAATAAAGAAATCAAAGCCTTGTGAGCTCAGCAGGTGAAACACTTTTGAACCCATCAGTGTTTCAACATGTAAAATAAGATTTGATAGTTTTCAGATGAAATTATTTTTATACTCCGTTGTAGAAAAACTTCCCAGAAGCTCCCGTCCACCTGCAGTTGGTTGTGCGTCGTGTTAACGTGCTGGGTGGCGTCACGTTGAGTGTTTTTGTTATTTTACTAGCTGGTCAGCTGGTTGCGGGTCAGTGTTCAGGCTGACGGTAGTGGTGAAGCCACTGTGGCTCAGGCAAAGAGTGTAGAAGCAAAGAGACGAAAATCCGCCGCTGCCGCCATTTTGGTACTGAAAACGCTTCTTATATTTATAATATTTTATTGTTCAACACAGGCCATTTCTGTAGAATATGACAATAGAATAGAAATAATTTTGTTTTACTTTTGTACGGCACTATTTAGGTGGACGTTTCACGGGCATTCACTTGTCGTTTTCAGTCCAAAATGGCGGAAGCGTAGCTCTGCTGCTGATGTTTCACTTCTTGGCAATATACTGAACATTGTTTGGCTCAGGGTCTGCTTGGCTGAAGCTAAATTAACAGATTCAGACGTTAATGTGAGCTGGAAGGCCGTGAAAGTTGAGTTCAGACCAGTGATGGCCAACTTATTAATGAGGAAGCACAAAACAATCTCAAGTTTTAATCATCTGCATGTCAAGATTTGAGAGAACAAAATCCTTTATTTTTACATCATGATTTATGTGTTGTATTATTATTATGAATCTGCAAAGTAACTAAAGTTATAATATAAATGCCTGTTAAAGTAAAAACTCCAACATTTCTCTGAGATGTCGTGCAGTAGAAGTATAAAGTAGCAGAAAATGTAAAGTACAAGTACCTCTAAATTGCACTTAAGTAGCTTCAGACATGAATAGTGTGTTGCTCTCAGAGCTCAACTCGCAGATTGATTTCCACTTAAATCACTTGTGTTCACTTCGTCGTCTTTTCATTGCTCAGCTTCCCATAATGCAGTTGTTGTTCTGCGTTAAAGCGTCCAGTTTGATTTAGTTTAGAGAAGCTCTCCCTGACGGTGAGATGAGGACCAAAAAGGTGTGTTTCGACCTCCCACCTGGGCGCCACACACCGCTCTCCAAACAACCAAATCAAAGAAAGAAAGCAGCAGTTTGTTGGGTGTCCACAGACGTTAACCAGCGTCGTGTCTGCCGGTTGTTTCCCAGCCTACCTCTCGGCCACGTATGTTGTCACCGCCTGATGAATGTAGTTTTATACGTAGTGAGTCTGAGCAGGCAGAGAGTACAATCACAGAGTTTATTACAAACTCAAATCCACTTTGAATTGCACTTCAGGTCTCAAGTGTTTCCCAGAATACATTCAGGAATTAAAAGAATATTTGCCGCTGAGGTCACTGAGGTCCTGGGATCGTAGCGCCGGTTTGTCACAACGCCGTCAGTTTTTATTTCTCTTCTGGTTCCTGAATAAAAACAAACAAGTGAGCCCTCAAAGAATTGTACTCAGAGCTCAAAGCTATGCATCCAAATGGAAAAACACAGGTGTCTTTTTCTAAACTCATGTGAAGCTCCAGATGTTGTGACACATCTGTTGATGTTTGTGTAGATCCAGTGTGTGTGTGTGAGTGTGTGTGTGTTGATCTGTATGATATGATGTACATATGGACGTTTTATAGCAACTTAAACATGGAATATTCCTTTTGTATATGACTTTTAATAAAAATGGCTTTTCCCCAAAACGTTGATCTGTTGGTGCTTTTAGCTTCGTTCAGGTTTCTGATTTAGACGAAGAAAAGAAATAAATAAATAATTAAGCTACTACTGATAATGATAATAAGAAGAAGAATAATAGGAATAAAGAAAAGACGACTTGTGTCCCAATTCCACATGGGAGAAACTGCAGAAGTACAGTGATGGAGGAAGTATTCAGATCCTTTACTGCAGTAAAAGTACTAATACCACACTGTAAAAACACTGTTACAGTAGAAGTACTAATACAACACTGTAAAAAACACTGTTACAGTAGAAGTACTAATACAACACTGTAAAAAACACTGTTACAGTATAAAAGTACTAATGCCACACTGTAAAAATATTCTGTTAGAGTAAAAGTACTAATACAACACTGTAAAAAACACTCTGTTACAGTATAAACGTACTAATACCACGCAGTAGAAATACTCCAAACCTGCTTTGTGAACATGCCAAAAAACTGAAAGTAACAGAGTATTAATTATTAAAAGTATTAGTGAGTATTAAGATGTTTTCAGTAAATAGTATGCAGGTGGTTTGTAGGACTGGATTAGGACCATTGACTGAGGTTTATATTCCCTCATGAGGCAACGCTGCCACCACGTGGTGAACTCTGATATGACACAGGACTGGATGGTTTTCTGCTTCACTCACTGACAAGAACATTTTTATTACTATTACTTAAGTAACATTTTTAATGCAGGACTTTTACTTTTACTCCAGTAAAAGATCAGAGTATTTCTTCCACTGATGATAAAAAGACACTTTGTGGAGGTTAAAGTCAGAAATGTAGAGTTGTGTAATTTAGCTGTTAGCTCCTGCAGCTACAGTTCAGTATGTACTCATGTCCTCTGTGTGTGTTTCCTGTCCTGCCTGCTGGTTCAATATCAGGATGATAACTCAGGAGAGTCCCTCCCACTGCTCTCAGACCCAGACTGTGACCTCTGACCCCCAAACCCTGAACCTCCTCCAGCAGGTAGGTACAGCATATAAACTCAGGTACATGTGCAGGATATTATATTATATTATGTTATGTTATATTGTGTTATAGTATTATGATTAATTATATTATATTATAATATATCATATTATATTATGTTATGTTATATTGTGTTATATTATATTACATTATAATAATATATTATGTAACGTTATATTGTGTTATATTATATTACATTATAATAATATATTATGTAACGTTATATTGTGTTATATTATATTACGTTATATTATATTATATTATAATATATTATGTTACATTATATTTTGTTATATTATATTACATTATAATATATTATGTCACGTTATATTATATTATAATATGCTATTTTACTTTTTGTTTTATTTTATTGTATTATATTTTATAATACATAATGTTATGTTACGTTATATTACGTTACATTATGTTACGTTATATTACTTTTTATTACATTGCATTGTATTTTATTACATTATATTACATTATATGGTATTATATTTTATTATATCATATGTACACATGCAAACATTCAGATGTGCAGTCTTTGTTAATTTTACTGAGTCAGTGTTTGCTGGGAACGTGACCTTTGACCTTCCACCCATTCAGAGTGGACATTGAGTTGACATGAAGCAGATGCATCATTACAAACCATGAATGAAGGTTATCATGCTCTGATGGCCACGCTTTCCCAGGCCGACACAATACATTCACTCAACAGCGGGGGTGCATGTATGTGGAGAGAGGCCTCTGCTCCGCCACAATACCCTATATATATATATGTATGTCACACACACACACACACACACATCTATAAACGCACACACTTGTACACAGGAAGGCCCAGCCACCAAACACAGTGATTTAATGTGTGATATTCTGACTAGCAGCTCATGAACTGCTGCAGTAACATCTTGTGTCTCATTAACACTTGAGTGTTTTTCTTCACACATGCTTGAAGTCTTATTTGTTTTCTCTGCGGCTGATTAAACTACAGACGTCACACTGAGCTGAGAGCTGCTGTCTGTCGGAAGGTTTCTGCTCTCGTCACTGCAGAGTGGAAACTAGAGAAGCATTATTATACTTTACTGGAGCACAGATTAGACTGCATTCATAGAAATGTCACTGAGAAGCACAGATAATCTGATTAGTGCAGATTAGGGCTGTCAATCGATTAAAATAGTTAATCGTGATTATACTACACTATGGCTTTTTATGATATAGTAGAGTATGTCACTAAAAAAATCATAAAAACTCATCGTATAGTATGTCACAAAAAATATGTCAGTCATTTAGAATGTCAAACTATAGTATTACAGAAGAATATTATGACAGACATGTCATAAAAATCATAAAAAGTCATAGGATAGTATGTCAAAAAAATATATAAAGATTCATAGTATAGTATGTCAAATATTTTTTAAAAATCATGATATAGTATGTCAAAATATATAAAAAAGTCATAGTGTAGTATGTCGAAAGATTTTATAAAAAAAAACTCATAGCATGTCAAAAAATTTAATGTTGAAAATTTAAAAAATAAATAAAGTAAAAGTATAGTACATAGAAAGACTATGAAAAAAAGTCATACTATAGCATGTTGAAAAATTTATTTAAAAAAAGCCAAGGTAGAATATGTGAAAAAATGTCATGTCGAAAGACTTATAAATAAAAAAGTCATAGTATAGTATTGGACAATTATATGAAAAAGTCATAGTATGTTGAAAAATGTCATGAAAAAAAAAAAACATTGTATAGTATGTTGAAAAATTACAGATAGATAGATACATCGTCACGCCTTTGTCACGGCCTGCGCTTCAGCCTCGATCTGGGTCTCGTTCACATGAACGGAGGAAGGGAAATAACTCTGGATTTGGCTATTAGTAGTTTAGGGTTTCATACTGGGAAGTTGATTCACCTCAAAAAACATTATCCGCTGAGTTAAAGACGTCTCTTTCCCAATGTAAGTCTATGGGAAAAAGACTTTTTGGGCCCAATGGCATCACGTGACGGACACTGAAGTTGCAGTACTGCCATTTAGCCACTACAAAAGTTGGGATCGACGACCGGCACACTTCCTGGAGGCTTGACTTCACCGGGAGGAGAGCAGGCGCTAGCTAGCTAGACAATCTAGCTAGCTAACTAACGTTAGCCAGTCGTCTACTCCTGAAGTAGTCTCTAGCGGCGTAGAGGTCGGCTAATCTGGTCTCATTGGTTAATGTTAACTTTCTCAACTAACACTGGTGATCCTGGAGAGTGAGTGACAGACTACATATTGAGAGAAACTAGTATTTTCTTCAGCCATTGTTAAAAAAACAAGCCAACAATACTTGCTAGCCAGCGTTAACTAACATGTTTAGACAATTATTCTGCCTCAATTTAACGGTCCCTCCACAAAATACATCAGAAATCATGTTTACTAACAAAACAGGGATTTTTAGTATTTCATTAGTTCACACAGGACAGAAAACTATAGACCAAACTTTCATTTCACTCCATTTATTTAAACATTACAATATAAAAGAAAATTACACATTTCTGAATTGCTCTATTTACAAAAAGGTACATTCGTTAACATCTACATACAGTTCACATGGTTGTTTTTCACTGCAGAGTTTCCATCGAGCTGAGGAGCTTTAGGTTTACAGTCACAGGTTGTTGAACAGCCTTCCGGCTCACTGCAGCTTATCTTACATAGCTGTACAGTTCATATTTCTTTAAAAGGCACTAAGAAAGGACAGGCTAGTGTACAACATTTAATGAGGAACTGTATTTCAACAACAGGTGTCACAGAGCAAAATCATAAATAGCTTTTGCCTTTGGCAGCAATCAAACTGAAATGATTTTTTTTTTTTTTACATATAGACAGACATTTTGTTTTTACATACTAAGGCTTATCAATAAATACAAGCACTTAAAAATGAAAAGCAAAAACTTTGCACAATCGTGTGCAGTTTTCCTATGCAAGTCAAGTTTCCCAGGAATGTAACAAAATTGTGCAACCAGGTTGCAACTATAATAAAAGATTAAAAAAGGGGGATTATTGAGCCACGCAAACAGGTCAGGTGCATCACAACACCTCCCGGATGTTAGACAGCAAATAAAGTGTCCGATTGTTCGTATGGCTCGCGTAGCAAAACACAGAGCAGGCTCGCTTTGTAGATAATCACATTTTCTTTGTGGCGAGCGTAAATCTGCAGGTCTACACACTATTAAACTGGAATTCAGGAGAGATTTCAGCTTTCAGAGCTGAATGAAATGAAATGAAATGAAATGAGATTCCTCGCTTCAATGTTCCTGAGAATCTAACTGAAGCACCATCTGAAAGCATTCAAGCCTCAAATTTCAAGAATAGCACTAGTGAAACTCCAAGATAAATACCTCACAGGTATAAAATGTTTGGTTCCCTCTCAAAAAAAAAAAACACTTTTTAAAAATAATAATAATAAAAAAAAAAAAACAGTTTGCGTCCCCACTTTCCATCAGTGGACTCCGGTCGCTGCTGCTCAAATTAAACTAATTATCCTGTAAATTGTTTTATAAAACCAAATTAATAAAAAGACTGACCGCAATCAGGGTTCCTGATTTAGTGTTTAAAACGGAATTAAATTAAAACGTGCTACATTAAGTTAGCCTTTTCCTAAAATCGCATCCCGTTTGGTGTGGACCGGATGTGGTGAGAGAGGTATCTTAAGGTCAAAAACAGTACGGGGAGGTAGCGTGTCCTCGCTGGTCGTGTCCTGCTCAAGGATTGGCTGGTTTCTCTGTGCTGCTGGGCGGAGTCAGAATCGTTCCCACGGCGACGGGCGACAGCTGACAGTCGAGGCTGTCGAGTTGATGGTCCTGACATTTTCTCTGTAGGACGGAAAACAAAGTCAACGTTAGTCACGAAGGATTGAAAAACAATATTTTACAACTTGAATCAGTCGACTTTTGAACTGTTTATGACGGTAACCCTGCAGAGAACTTGCTTTCATAAGTGTTATTAAAGGACCAGTGTGTAACGTTTAGGGGGATCTATTGGCAGAAATGGAATATAATGTTAATAAGTATGTTTTGTTTAGTGTATAATCACTGGAAACTAAGAATCGTTGTGAAAAAATGGGGTGCGGCCGCCGGTTTCCAAATATTCTCTGTCGACAACGTTAATCTTGAGCCCTGATTGTACATGCTGTACTGTAAAAAAAGAGTACCGTTACGTTTTCAGAATTTTGGCACTGACTTGGTATCCAAGTATCGTCGTGACATCCCTACGTCCAAGTAATTATTTTGTTATTAATGTCATGTAGTTGGGCTGGGTATCGAACACAAATGCTTTTTTGATACAGGTGAAAAGTCATAGCACAGTATGTTTGAAAGGTCATAAAAAGCCATGTATGTATAGTTTGTTGGAACAAGTCAAAAACTTATAGTATGGCAAAATAATGTCAAACAAGCAACAAAAAATGTCACACTATGACATAAAAAGTCAGGATAGTATGTCAAAAGAAAAAAATGGCATAAAAAGGTAATTTATTTATTTGACAGGGACATATTTACATTTAAATAAAGAGAACTTCTAGCTGTAGCTAATTTGCAGACCATGTAGGCTTTTAAGAAAAAATTAAAATACATAGTATAGTACATCAAAACAAATGACCCTTTTTGTGTCGACGTCATGATGACGTCACGGTGTTAGCTGGAGGCTAAACAAAGGAAAGACTGGAGGCTAACACTAGCAGTGGGCTAAAGTTACACATCTAAAATGTCATCTTGTTGTGTTGTTGGGTGCCAGAATCCAGATATCACATACATTTGAGATGACAAACTGTGATTCAAGGCTCTAGCGAGCTACAAAATCAGAGAAACGTTTCAGAGATGGAGAGTACATGTTGCTAATATTTAGCCCTGCGGTTAGCAGAAGGCAATGCAGGTGGTAATGTGCATTGAGTATCGGAAAACTGATGATTACCAAAAGTTATGTATATGGTCAGATAGTTCTTAAAGATTGACTGCATTTATTTAAACAAAGTTTCTCTGTCAAGGTATCAAAAAAAAAAGTACTTGTATTTATTGAGCCTTGGTTGTAACCGCAGTGTGTGTGTGTGTTTTTTTTGCTCACCAGCAGGTCCAGATAAGCCACGTGCGTCTGGATGTTGTGTCGGGCGTCAGGTTTCACTTTGGGGAAGTTCTTGAGTTGAGGTTTGGCTTGAGATCGCAGCACGTCCATGAAGGGACTCATCCACCGAACACAAGGAGCCACGCCGTCCCACGTCAGGCCTGACAGGTTAGAAATTAAAGTTAAAGCCGAGAAAACTACATCACCTCCAGCAACATTTCTTCATTGAATTCTGATGCTCTAGAATAATTAATCATGTTTCCAATTCATCAAAAACTCAAATAAGTAAATCCTAAATATTTAATATTCTTAAGATAATTAGAAAAATCCACAGTTGTATCTTCCTAGATAGTTTAAAGTAAATGTATATACCGAGTGATTA
>CAKAOI010045785.1:0-123136 GCA_916701655.1 Sebastiscus albofasciatus | reverse complement strand
TATGGTTACCCACTGTGATGGAATTTTCCATTAATTCCTCTCTTATTGGTAGAAAGGTCAGAGTGTTTGTCAGAGTATCCCTCTGTTGACATTATTGGGTTGGAGTCCTGTCTAGAGGAGCCACCGTTATCTGTACAGCTGTGTCTGTAGGGGAGACCGTAGAGCCTGTCGCTAGGGCAACCAGGGTCAGAGATGCCAGAGGAATGGAGTAAGTCAAAACATGATAAGGGGTAAGACACTGAGCACCAGGCAGGAAGGGCAGAGTTGTGAGGCCTTCATGCAGAGAGCACCTCAATGTGGAGACCTGACAATTGCTCCTTGATCAAGCTTCAATAAACCTTCTTTGTAAGACATCATCAGCTCCGGGGCCACACCCACGAGTCTCCCCTTTACAGACCTGCCCACTTTATGATAATCACATGCAGTTTTGGGGCAAGTCTTAGTTAAGTCAGCACACTGACACACTGACAGCTGTTGTTGCCTGTTGTGCTTGAGTGTGTCATGTTATGATTTGAATATATTTTGTCATGCTAAATGCAGTACCAGTGAGGGTTTCTAGGGTTTAATTTACGATTAATCGTGATCAAATATTTTAATCGATTGACAGCCATAATAATAACACTACTTAGGAGCAACGAAACACGGTTTTGCACTCTGCGTCTCACATTACCGCAGTTTCACAAGCATGTTGGAGAACTACAGTGGCCTTCAGGTGAGATAAAATGCTCTCTCTAGAGCCAGTGTTTGGTTTGTCTGTTCTGGCCTACTGTAGAAACATGGAGGACTCTGTCAAGAGAACCACCTCCTGTTTAGATATGAAGAGCTCATTCTAAGCTAACAAAAACACAACGATTCTTAGTTTCAGATGATTACACACTAATGAAAACATAGTTATGAATATTATATTCCATTCTGCTAATAGATCCCCCAAAATTTTAACAAACTGTTCCTTTAAGTCTAACTCAGTTTCAACCAATATACTGTACACTATATGATGGCGTTATTAGCACTTAATGGTTCATACATTCATTGGTTTGAGCTTAGAGTCCATTTGTGTGTCAATAAGTTCACTGACCTGCTGTAACACTTTCTCCCTCCTTGCTGTAATTACTATCTGGGCACCAAAGCGGGCATAGTGATATGCCATTTGTTCACCAATACCCGTACTGGCCCCAGTCACCAAGACCCTGGCTCCTCTGAGAGATTCTGAAAGATACAAGAAACACACAAAGACGTGCTGTGACCACAGTTGTGTTGATGGAAATTAATAAACATTTAAATTTGAGTGCCACTGATACAGCTTTTGAAATTTTGATAACAATACTGGAATTTTATGTGATATGAACTTTAGTTTTGAATGTGATTTGATGACATTGACCTGTTATCTCAGATCACATCTATAAACCCATGATTCCCATTTTATTTAAAATCAGTCAGCACGAGCGCTTTGAAGATAAAAAGATAAGGATTCAAGAATTTTATTATTTATTATCTATTGTCATTCTGCAACATCAGGTTGCACAACGAAATGCAGGTACAGCCTAGTACATTTATGCAACACAAGAAAAACAAGTAGTAGTGCATTCCACACAGGAGGAATGTAAACGGCATCAATAAAGTCGCTGCTACACTGTACGTCATTTAGACACTTCACAACTTTGACTCATGGCTCATTGGACTCTGACACCGAGCTGGGAGATACAACCACGTCCCTTTTTTTTTACAGGGTGGTAAAATAGTCAGATATGGTGTTTATTTATTAACCTAAAACTGCACCTTTTTTTTCCCAGGAGGTGATTGTTTGTTCTTTTCCCAACCTTGACCTTTGACCACTAAAATTTAATCAGTTCAGCCTTGAGTCCAAGCGAGCAAGAAATGCTCCCTCCAGGCGTTCCTGACATATTTTATGGCTCTGCGCCTCTGGCCACATGTGTCGCCGGTACGGAGGCATAAAAATAAGAAAGGAAGAGTTTCTCAGGATTTTATTTCAAGACCACACCAGCGGGGATATCACTAAATTGCCTGTTCATTGTCTGATTTGTTAATATCATTACTGGGTCGAGACGAATCTATCCATATAAACCTCGCACATTTGCGTCCAGATTGATTTTCCACCATTTGGAATGGTGTCCAAATCTGATTTTTTTGCTACTCCTCCTACAAATTTTGAGCAATCATCACCAAATTTGGTACAAAACATCTCTGAACCGAGCTGGAAAAAAGATACCTTTTTAGATTTTTGATGTTTCATACAGTTTTGCTATAGCCGGCCCTCAAAGTTAGCTCAAAACGCTATGGGCAGGACTTATAATACAAACAAATGTCATGTCTTCTGAATGTTTTGTGCTATTGCGACCACATTTGGTGGACCTGTGTAGATATGATGTCTGAGTGCCTATGGCCAATTTGGTGCCATTTGGCCAATAGGTAGCGCTGTAGCAGCAGCATCTAACAATATACAGGAAGGAATCCCTGTCAGTCTGTCTTTGTAATTATGTATGTATGAATGTATGACTATACTTAGCATATCTCGCGAACCATTCATCCAATCAACTTCACACTTGGCGAGTGCAAGCAATCACACCGCGGTTCTTGACAACGCTGAAAGCAGCACTTCTGGGGGACAAGCAATCGGCCCGTTCAGGAGGGGCACTACAAGAGGTGAATGAAGAGGAATCTTCATTTGTTTTCTTTGGGTGTTTTTATGGGAATGTGGATCTTTCAGGTCAAGATGAGGAGTGCCTATTAGCTTGTTCCACATTTGATCATAAGTGGGTCATGCAGTATAGAACTGGCACTGGTCTGGTCTTAGTCTTGTCTCGGTTTAGGTGGCCTTGACTACAACACTGCCTATAACATGTTAAAATATAATCTTATATTTATTTTGTATTATTATATTAAGTGTCAGCCGTGGAAGTAGCTTTTCATAGGGTGACATAATGTTGCAATTGTTGAAAACCGTGCACACTACCCCATTGAGTCAAACCATATAATTTCATTACTTGCGGCAAACTCGACTGTACACTGCTTCCTCACAGCATGGATAAATGTCCTCAGTCACAAGCGGAAAGCATGTCAGATTATCACCAATTACTCGCTCAGTTTGTGCTTCCTTTCCTAAATTTCCCCCAGGGGAGCTTTAAACTTTCTCATCATTATTATACACAGACATTTTGAGCTATAGGCATGAACAGCATCCCATCACTGTTGCATGAGGAGCTTACATGGTCCATATATTCAAGTGTGAACCATGTAGTTGAGGCTGCACGTTCCTGTTGTGTGGTCCACACTGTAATGTGGCGCGTGTGGACCACGATGTGATGGGGCAGTATATAGGGATTGCTTTGTGCCACATTCCACCAAGCACAGTATTGATCTTGTGAAAAACAAAAATAAAAAAAATATGATATGCTTTAGCAGTCATAATCATAGACTTTATATAAGAAGTGGATGTAGTCATGGTGACGTCACCCATTGGTTTGTGGACTGCCTTTTTGAAGCCTCGAGTTCGGCATTTTGGCCGTCGCCATCTTGTTTTTTTGCAACCAGAAGTGACACGAGAGGGTGGGGATAAGTACAACCGAAAGCTGAATAAGACATTTATAGGCGACCAAAAAGGTTATAATTAACTTTCATGAACTGAAAACACACTGTGAAAGGGTTAAATTTCTAAGAAGAAAACGCAAACAACTCCCAGACCGGACAACACCGGTCTGGGAGCAACCTGTCAATCACAAGGTAGCCCCGCCCTAAAGCATCCCCTGCTTTATGGTCTATTTGACTCTAAATGGGACCATAATTTACTAAATGAACATCATGCTGTATTGAAGATCTGAAACTAGCGATTGAGACCATAAACTTGTGTTTACAATGTTTACTGAAGTAATAAATCAAGTGAAAATAGGCTCATTTTCTCATAGACTTCTATACAATCAGACTTCTTTTTGCAACCAGAGGAGTCGCCCCCTGCTGGCTATTAGAAAGAATGCAAGTTTAAGGCATTTCTGCATTGGCTTCACTTCTCAGACCCACAACAAACACACAACATAAATAAAGTTTTATTTTTTTTTAAATCAGATAACAATTCTGCTAAATCTGTTAAATTAGCCTGTTACTGCCGTACTCTACCATTGTACAGTATGTCAAAAACTGCAGGGAACAAAGAAGGTCTGCACACTGTTGGGCTCTAAATCGATAGTTAATTTCTCTTTTTTCTCTCTCTTTTCTTCTAACAATTCAATCTACAATATCTTCCTCAGGCAAGTGTGAAAAAGAAAAACAGGCATCTCTCGTAGAGGCAGCAATCTAATTATTAAATTAGATAATCTAATAAATGTCCCTGCTGTTTGCTGACCAGCAGGTGATAGTCATTTAAATTGGAAATGCAAGCATTTTTCGTCCTGCATCTGAGTATCTCTGTCTGGATGTGCTCACACTTGGTCCCTCTTCTACACTATGTAGTCTTAATACATAAGTGTTACACAACAAAAACATTTCCATTTTCAATAAAATTGTGTCCAGAATTACCCTTTTCATGACCAAAATATAATAATATAATAAAATCTAAAGCAAACATTACTACTACTGTTATTATACATAGATAGCTAGTTTGTATTGTATCTCAAAAGATATATTTCTGTAAAATTTTGGCTGAAAATGAGAAATTAGAAAAATGTCTATCCATAATAGTTTGTGTGGTGACTTTACCTCTGATTTTCTTGAATAGTGTACAGTAACAGGGCTTCATATTTTATGTGGGAACAGACTCTAAATAGGAATTCATTAGAATATTGACACTGGAAGGAATTTCAAATTAAAAGCCTACTTCTCCAAAACTCTTACCTTGTAGTAGTAGTAGTAGTAGTAGTAGTAGTAGTAGTTTGACTTCAAATCATATATGGTAACAGCAAAAGCTGGTCTGAACAAGAATCCATTGCATTATTCAACATTATTCGGATGTCAACAGCTATTTGTGTCTCTCTTACCTGCGTCAAAACTTGGTGCAGTCCACTTGACAGCTAGAAAAGCAACACATATACTACCTAAAAGGATTTTTGTGAAAGTTCCCATTTTGTAAACTTGTTGGTAGATAATTTTTTATGTGTTCAGGAGTGAGTCCCACAATCCCAGATCGTGTAGTCCCCCTCCTCTCTCGTTCTCTTTGAATATGTAATGGGGGCGTGTTGTTCAGATAACATGCTCATTTGTGGGTTTATGAATTTATGAGCTGGAATTTCGACTGGATGTGGGCGGGACTGCAGCCGATTGGCCTGCTGCTTCTCACAAAGAAATATCACATTTGTGGGCTATTAAAAAAACTCAAAAATTAAAAATTCATTGATGGTTTTCATTAAGAATGTTATAACAACAAAGACTCCATTTATTTTTTCTTTATAAAAAACTATTCCTTTAGTACAGATACACACAATTATTCCACAAGGCATGCTGCTGCTGCAGGTTGTTTTACTTCACCAAGATCCAAAACCAAATCAGGTCAAAGTACAGCAATATACAGAGCAATGCAGGAATGGAATTCACTCCCAAATCATATTACACAACAAAATACTATAAATGGTTTTAAAAAAAACAATAAGAGAGCATTACTTAAGAAGAAACTTTAGTAATTAATGAGTATTCTTGGATGTGCAAGGGTATTATGGGAATTCCATGTTATACATGATGTTATTTATCTGTTAGATCATGATAGATTTTGGCTGAAAATTCGGAAAATGTCTATCCATAATAGTTTGTGTGGTGACTTTACCTCTAATTTTCTTGAATAGCGTACAGTAACAGGGCTTCATATTTTATGTGCGAACAGACTCTAAATAGGAATTCATTAGAATATTGACACTGGAAGGAATTTCAAATTAAAAGCCTACTTCTCCAAAACTCTTACCTTGTAGTAGTAGTAGTAGTTTGACTTCAAATCATATATGGTAACAGCAAAAGCTGCTCTGAACAAGAATCCATTGCATTATTCAGCATTATTCGGATGTCAACAGCTATTTGTGTCTCTCTTACCTGCGTCAAAGCTTGGTGCAGTCCTCTTGACAGCTAGAAAAGCAACACATATACTACCTAAAAGGATTTTTGTGAAAGTTCCCATTTTGTAAATTGTTGGTAGGTTGTTTTACTTTTATCCAAAACCAAATCAGGTCAAGGTACAGCAAAATACAGAGCAATGCAAGAATGGAATTCACTCCCAAATCATATTACACAACAAAATACTATATATGGTTTTAAAAAAAACACTAAAAGAGCATTACTTAAGAAGAAACTTTAGTAATTAATAAGTATTCTTGGGTGTGTAAGGGTATTATAGGCATGCCATGTTATAAATTATGTTATTTATCTGTTAGATCATGATAGATTCAGTCGGAGCCGCTCTATTTTCTTTGTGTTGTTTTTTTTCTGTGTATTACGATGTGTTATGTTAGTGTTGTGGCAGCTGCCAATTCTCTGGTGCTGTCATTTATCTTTTCTCTGGTGTTTTTTGGTTGAATTGCTGAGTGATTAGAGGGTTATTCAGTTCACCTGTTGCACAGGGTGTGGGTACTGGCTCTTAAATGATAGTTGAGAGCAGCTTGGTGCATTCCCCTCTTGGCCAATCAGGGGGTAACGACGCCCTTTCTGTAGGGCTTAAAAGAGGAGGGAACCTGCACACCCAGTGTCATTCTGATCTCTCCTTCACTCAATGCAACATGTGTTATCAGCCAAACCAGAAACTCTGGTCTGTTTTAGGCCCTTTTGAGATTCTGTGCTCTTTGTGTTTTGTTTATTGAGAGTGTTGACTATCCTAGTTGGGGAAACAAAAGAAATACCAATCAATTGGGTTACCTGCCCTAGGACGTTTAGGTGCTATTTGTGCAAGAATCTGGCTTGCCTCACGATAGCCTAACGTCTGCAGGCTGTATTTTGTCATTCTATTCATTTGTTGATTTTCATTGAAACCCTTTATACCGATTTCTTTTAGTGTATTTAATTTGGGGAAACTTTAAAAGGAGGGTAAAAGGAAAAATAAAAACAATATTTCAGTTTCCTTAATTGTTTGTTATTATAGAGGCATTTGATCATTATCAAAGAGGCATTTGTTCATTATTATCATTATTATTATTAAGGAGGCATTTTATTTTATATTATTATGTGGATGGGAATTGTTTTTCAGTCTTCTGACTGATCAACTACAGTCTGGGGAAATGGGGGTATGATGAGTAGTGTGAATGTGTATTTTTTGTATTGTCACCATGTAAACTATGTGGACCCAAACAAACATAAGGCGTCGACATTTTAATTTAAATCGTTATAAATGCAAAAAAAAAAAAAAGGAGAAGAACGAATCTGCGGCTCTTAAATAACCTCAGCTCCAGCTTTTGAAAGCGCAACTTTATTGACACACAACCTGTAGAAAAGAAGGGAAGAAAATGTCATCACTCGACTGAGAATCGGACATACAGGTCTTAACCACTCATTATATAGAATAGGCAAGCATCCAACTGAGAAATGCACATATTGTAATCAACAAGAAACTGTCGAACATGTACTGATACACTGCAGGAAATACAGTATCCAGAGGAATCACCTTTTACAGTCACTAAGGAAGGCAAAACATCAGGACTTTTCATTGTCAGGTCTATTGGGGAATACAGCAGATAACGTATTCTGTGAAATTATTACAGTTTTTAAGACAACTGATTTAGTTAAACGAATCTAGAGTTTTTCTCATTATTTTTTTTCAATATTATATTTATTGTTTTTTTGTTCATTTTGAAACAACAGAACAGACACTCACAAACGTCCCCAATAATAACATTCTCGGTACAAAGAAACTTAACAAACCTAATATTAATATAAAATAAACCAGTATAGATCCAGGAAAAACATCTTATATACAAAAAAATAGATATATAAGTATAAATAATATACACAAGTAAAATAAATAAAATTTAAAGCAATAAAATAAAATAAAATCTATTTATATATACATATATATATATATATACTGTATACATATATACATACATACACATATACACACGCAGTATATACACATACAAAAACACATATACATATAATCAATTAAAAAAAATCAGTGTACAATTCAGTCATCATCGTATTCTAGCATGCAGTTTTCCTCATTATTATTATTATTATTTATTTATTATTATTTATTTTTTATTTATTTTTTATTTTTTATTTTGATTCTGCACAATCTCCTGCTCCACACTCCAGTCCAGATGATGGCGGTAATGCGCCTCTAAGCTGGTTTGCAAACCGCCAATAAACACCAAAGAAGAAGAAGAAGACACAGACACACACACACACGCGCACGTACACACACAGACACACACACGCGCGCGCACGTACATACACACACACACACACACACACACACGTGTGCGCCTGCGCAGTGAGGATCAAGCAGCCTTGTCCTTCAGTAGAGCTACATGAGCTACATGAGCTACATCACCAGCTAGCCTTCAATCAAGCTCTTTCTCTGCGTACCTGCAGTAACAGTAACGTTACGTCAAAGGAAAACGACACCGCTGTGGACCATGGCTGCAAAGATTCTGCCCGTAGTGAAGTTAGTATGTTTAATTTCACCTGTAATTTACCTGAAGTTATTGCTGCTGTAGCTGCTAGCTGCTATATTAGCCGGTTAGCTAACTGATGCTAAGTTGGCTAACTAACTGTCAGTCTGCACAGATGTTTTTCCAGCTGTCATCTTCAACCACTGTGTGTGATTACTTGTTAGATAGCTAGTTGGCTCAATAATGCATTAGTACAATTATCTTTTATTTATATATATATGTATATATATATATATATGTATATATATATATGTATGCATTGCAAACAGGCTTAATGTGCACTAAGTTTCTTTTTTTATAATATGTTTATTGGGCTTTCTTATTTTCACAAACACAATAAAAATAATAAGTTAAAAACAAAACAACAACAATCAAACAAACACTGGTACAGCTCAGATCAAAAAAACAAATATATATATATATACGAGGTCATAGGAAATAGTCCATAGTGCAGGGAAGTCACAGGATATATCACTTCATGTTCACCTAGGACAGAGGGTTTCTTGTCACTAATCTACTGTAGTAATATATTTTTTATAGCAGCAAATGTAAGAATGTCATATAACCTTTTTGTTGGCTGCAGTAGTTATATTTGTAACGGTAGCCAGTGTTTTAAAGATAGCTAACGTTAGCTGCGGGCCCACCAGGTTATTTTTGGTCAAGTAAAAGAAACCATAAGAGTTCATTTCACATTCTTTGGTATTGTTTTATGGTATTTTTTTGACTAGACCAAGTACATTGAAGAGTAACATATATGCTAGTGACCATGAAGGTTAAAGGAACATAGAAGATTGATTTGGGTTGATACTGACTTGTTTATCTCTGTGAAAGGTCAAGGTGCTATTTTCATGGTTTACTATTATTAAGAGTATTGTGAACCTTTTTTTATTTTATACATTTTTTATATTATCATTCCCTTTTTAGTTAATACATTTTGAGTTAATTTTTGGGGACATAGTTGTTCTGTGATTTTTGTTAGGTATAAACTTAACCACAGTGAAGCCACATATAAGAAATAGGGAAGAAATAATTATGGATTATTAAAATAAAACAACAACAGGATATAAGGGTTTAACTAGAGCCAACCTGGGAATTAAGTTTATGAACACAGAGCACTACCTGTATGAAAAGGTGCAGAAAGCGTTACACAAAATGGTAGCTTGCTAACTGATCATTTCTTTGCGTCATTGGACACGTTTAAGTGGTGCACTGTTGTAATAGTAAAATACGCGCGTTTTCAACCAGTTTTGACTGGATACAGAGGTGGGTGATGTTGGGTTATAGCCTGACTGTCTCTGTGCTTTCATTTTCAGACTGATCACCAAGGTGACCATTGCAGGAGGAGCTCTCTACGTCGCCTGTGACTCTGGTCTGTTGGGAAGCAGTGAGCAGGGCTCAGAGGCCCTGGGGAAGGCCAAGGCAGCCATACCTCCTGCCATAGAGGAATGGATGAAGTACTTTGGCCTGGAGGTACAGATAAGATGCACTGCTTAAACATAATAGTTCTGATCCAGGATGGCTCTGGATCCAGGCTAGTGGGCAGGATAATGCAACACAAGGAAGGAAAATATGACAAGCAAACACATTTGTAACTGTCTTCGTTTTCAAAATTGGCCCGCAGTCGCGGCAAGCTAGCCATTGAGCCCAGGTCAACAGTATATGTCACATAGAAGTGGTGTACATCATCTGAAAACTGAGAAGCTGAAGATTAGAACTTGAGATGCAGCTCAGTACTGTGTGTCATACCACCATAGAAAAAGCCATTCTGTGATTTGGTTTCAAAAACTTTTGACATTTGGAGATTTCTGCATGAATTGAATTTTTCAGCGATTGGATGGTGAGCACTTCTGTTCGGCAAACTGCTCAGAAACCCCCTTATTGTCAATACAGCTAGGAAAGCCATCCATCCTCTGAATGCCCTAGGTCTCTTGTTTGTGGTTGTAAAGTTTCCTGAGGCTGTGATCATCCTAAAGGTCACCACAGGTCATTTTATACAGTGAGGTCAAGCTTTAAAAAGACAATTGACTTCTCTTTCTTCTTGGGGTGTCAAGTCGACCCTTTTATACAGAAATTTGCTCTGTTGGCAAGTGTGATTCCCACCTACAGTATCTTGATATCTGACCACATCTTGCTTGCAAGTTTGCAACTGATGTTATCTGCATTATCTTGTTCAGTGATCTGATGCCTCAACACTGTCACTACAAAAGTCTCACTAAAATGAAATGGCTACTCTGCTATGGGAACTCATCACATATGAATACAATTAAGCTCATTGAATCCACAAGAGTCTCAGCTTTACAGTAATTACCTAATTTATGTAATTCCAAGACTGTTTAGGAACCCCAGTATGCAGAAATATTCAAACACACCATTTTAGTATAGGCGAAAGTAACACATTTATACTGCTGCAAAAAACTGCTTTGTTTTGACAGTAAAGGGGAGATTTGTGGGTACCCATAGAACCCATTTTCATTCACATATCTTGAGGTCAGAAGTCAGTTGACTCCTTTGAAAATCATCATGCCAGTTTTTCTAGTTCGGAGCATTACTTAACTTCCTTCCCAACAAGCTGGTATGACATCGTTGGTACCAATGCATTCCTGAGGTTTTCTAGTTTCATGTGATTCACTTTATCTCTGAGCCTGTTAGACCCTCTGAAAGACAGTAAAGTAAGCCGAGCGCCCTCAAGGAGATTAATTAAAGTTGCTAAATTGATGTTCACGTTTCCAAACAACCATTTCAGATGATAGCATTCATTCGTAACCAGCAGCTCACTCACAAAAGATCATGACATTTCCAGTACAGAGGACAGTAAAACAAAATGATACTCCTCTATTTCTCCCTGATCACACACTGGATAAATTCCACTTTCTTCTTCTAAAACAACATACCTGCCTAATTCAGTATGAAGAGGGCGATATACCAGTTCCAATCTGAACACAAAGACACCTCTTTTTCTTTGGTAGATTAGAAAGAACCCAATATAAATGGCAAATAATACTTTTCACATTGCACTCATTATCTCTTTGTACTGGTTTTTAAGTGTTTACAATATTTAACGGAAATGCCATATAATGTACCTAACTATAAAGCATTGTACTCTGCTCTTTCAACTAGGGATGTCCATAATTAACCGTTAATCGACATTAAGCATTTTAACCGATTAACGCTATCTCTGCCGGCAATGCTAGAGCTGCTAACGTAGCACAAATACACACACTGTTTGTTGGCCACTCGCTAAAGTAATGCCGGACAGACAAAGTATCGTTACGCCGGGCAGACACACAGCTGACAACCAGCTAAACTAAACTAAATGTGCGGTGGAGACTTTTACTGGGAAATGTCCTTGACACTACACGCAGCATCGTAGCTGCTAAGTTAACACTCCCGGACGGGTGAACTGGGGACTACCGTCAACGAATGTCTGTTGTGCTCCTGCAGCTGGTACGAGGCACAAATCTTGTCGGTTAATAAACGGTTAATAATCGGTTAACTAACGGTTATCGGTTAAGAACATTTTTCAAAATGAGCATCCCTAGTTTCAAACTAACGGACCCCCTCTCTCCTCAGGCTCAGCTTCCAACCATGCCTAAGATTGAATTCGCTCCTGTTGAGGCGTGGAACTCTGGTAAGAACTGAATGAAAAGTTTGTTCCTTTTTTTTTTTTATTAAAGAAAGGTCACAAATGTGATGCTGTCATGAGTTTGTATTTTAAATTGTGGTTGTGCACTTTACTTATCAAAGATGTAGTGATATTGTTACACGCCCGGGCCACGCTGCCTGTGTGAGCAGCTCGTGACAACTCCCTCGCTGAACTGCTGCGACTCGCACTCATGCGCACAGACAGTGTTGCTGCTGCTGCTGCTGCTACTTTGCTACTGCCAGCGCATTCTTTCTACATACAGTGTCGTTTCTGTGACATATTCTACAGATACAGACATTGAAACTGTAGTAATGTTGCTTTTATGATGTCAATATACGGTCAAAGGATCATTTTCACTGTCTATTTTTGCTGCTTACGCGTGCTGTGTGGCTGCTCTAACCTGTTAACATCGGCGCCGGAATATAAAGCAAAAGGTTCTTTGATGCACGCACGCAGGCAGTGTGGCCCGGGCGCAGCGTTTCATTGGGGCAGTAATCAATTTCAGCATCACTATTATGACCCTCGAATGCTTTGTATGAATTACCATTGTTTTTTATTTCATTGCAGGGGTGCGGCAGTCAATCTCAGCTCTTTCAGAGGCTCCAACAAAAGCAACTGGATACACAAATCAGGGTTTGCAGTACCTGAAAGACCTCACCAAGTGAACAGGAACTCTCTGGACAACCTGACATTTATCAATCTTTTTGAGTTTTGCACTTGAGAAATGACATTACTTCTTCAAAAGTTGTAGCCCTTCCCAGGAAAGAAGAAAAATTCAGCTGCATGGAGTGCAGTCTCCTGAATGGGTTCTCTGGTTCTCTAAATTATAGTGGTATTGGTTGGGAGTTGTGTTGTACATAATGCTAGGAAACAAAATGTAATTTTAAAGAAAGTTGTTCTTTCATTTTGTGTATACCACCAAATTTCAATTTGGTCAGTACTTTCTCCCCTTTGTTCTCAAACCACCCAAATAATGTTCTGAAGAGAATGTCTGTTGTGTATATATGCAGTTTCACCATTTGTGACTAAATAATACATCAATCTTAAAACACACGTGCAGTCTTTAGTTTGATTTATTGAGACGTTGATCATGGCAGTGTGTTCAAAGAACAAGACCGAACAAATGTGCAAAAATCTTTATTACTCATGACAGAATAATAACGACACAAACTGCCTGTTGATGCTGCTACAACTTCAGAACAGGAAGTGATTTTAAAGCATGAAGAAGAGCGCTCGCACAGTCATTTGTAACTCCACTCTACACAACACAAACACTACACAGCACCACTAGCGGTGATGTACAGTGTTAACCTCTTTTTTTGTTTCTCTTTTTTTTTTTTTTAATGTGGGTTAAACAGACCGTACCGATTCTGCCACACAGTCACGTCTCTACCGTCAAAATAAGGTTTGAATATCTCCAGACACTCTGTTCAGATTATGCATGCAGAGTTTTGACAGCTAAAAATAACAGTATACCTACTGATCGACTAGTTTACTGAGGGATACACTGAGTGACTTGAAGACCAATTCAGCAACTAGTGACAAAGTTGGGAGGAAACCAGTACTGCAAGCATACATGTCATGTTTGCAAGACAAAGAGACAAAGTTATAGAGTAGAACCAGTTATTTAGTTACTGTCAACAAACTGGTTCGTCAGTTGATTATACCTGTTAAATATTAAGCTTATAATCCATGTAAATAAACAACCCTTTCACTAAAAGCTGGTGGTGCTTTGACGAGATATTCGTATAAATGAGATTAATCACAACAGGCAACATTACAAGGCATTTTACACAAGTTGTACATATTAAATACTGTCGTCTGAATGTATTGCAACAAGGTTTTTTTTCTTCATGCGTGTGATATGAAGCATTTATTCTGCCACATTTGCTCTGAAGGAAAAAGCATTTTTGGGGGAAACTATATAGCGTACCATAACCTAAACATGTAAACTTTATACAATAAAGTGCTCCCCACAAGATCAACAGTGAGCAACCAATGATGATGTGTGTAATATTTAAAGAACATACTGCATTGAGAGCAAAACACGGCACTAATATAAACTAGATGGTTGCGAAACTTTCCTCAAGCTGTCAGCGTCGCGTCACTTCTGAATGAAAACCAAATAGCAGCCTTCGATAAGAGCGTAGATAGTCGGAGATACAGTATGTACAATATTGCAGAATGACAAGCCGGAAGGCACTTTATGATTTGTGTGGGATCAAATTTAAATGAGAATTTAGCAAACTGCGTCTTCATCACCAGTGCAAATGATCTGATACAATGCTAAATATGGTGCAAAGGTGCAGGAGTATATTTCCACATAATTCATCTAAAAATAAATATAAGGGCCCCATTCAGGTGATTTTACAATCCTGCTTTGCATTCATTCCTTCCAGTACTAACACTAAAGATAGATAAATACAATACACAAATGTATCTGCACGTTTAATTCAATAAATGCCTCAGTGGAAGGTATCTATCCCAAACATAATGTGTATATCATGCTTATTAGCTAGTTAGATGATCCAAAGAAAAGCATCTTAAAAAGAATATTTTGAGCAGCTTTTTAGTCAAACTGGGATTTAATTAAGAGTCAGCGACAACAATACAACTGCAGCTGTTGGGCAGTGCAAACTTGTACTGTCCAAACTTAAAGTATAAAGTAGAGCAGCAACAATAAAACAAGTTGACTCCCATCTCCTCGAAATATAGCCAAGCATAGCGATGCTACAGTTCTGCTGTGCATATGAAAAACAGATTGCACTTTCTTCTGAACAATAAAGCATACTAACTAATCAACCGTGCCATGGCTTTGGATAACAGATTATAACGATGATGAGTGGAACAGAAGCAGATGGAGGGAGGCTGGAGAGGGAGGTTGAAGTGTCCACTATCTCTAGGTGGTTTTCACCAGGTCATAGACATGGATATGAAAGTCATCATCGTATTTGATGTAGTAGACGGAGGGCTTGGCTGGGACCTGGTAGATGACCAGGCCGGTTCTCTTCACGCCCTTGTCAGTAACATACTCCACCTGTTTCCCCACCAGACTCTCCGTCTCCTCTCCTGGCTTCCTGTCTGCAGGCAACAGGTGTTTGTTTTCTGAGGAGTGAAACATTACAACATCACATTTGAGTTAAGGTGAGAAACTACAGGCAAAAATGCACTGGTCAATTTAAAGATTTTGGGCTATTTGCTTGCTAAACATGTCTTCTTTCAGACTAGTGGAAAGAAAACATCCAAAATACACATTTAGGTGCTTATTTTACTACTTTGTCTATTTGCGGCTGTAAATTTCACCTAAATTCACCAAAAGTTAGAATTAGATAATGCCTCATTTGCATATTTAAACATAAAATTTCAGAAAACGTGTAATATAAAACATAATTATCTCAATGTAACTAATCAAATGGGGACATTTCACGGCGATATCTATTGATTTTTTCACCCTATTCACCTGGGATGTCTCCCCTTAAGTCTGAGTTAGTTTGAAATGTGCTTGCGTGTAACTCACCAAACTCCCCCTACTTAAAGTATCTCAAAGTGGTTATAAAATAATGTCACCTGGTTTGGTTTCTGTGCAAAACATGCATGAAAAGTATTAAAACCAGAGGTTCTGTGTTATTCTTTAAAGGGCGGGTCCATCTGTGTTCTTCTCTGTTTTTTTCCAAATGTAAACGCCCACTCAGCCGTTAGCAAAAAGCAGTGACGTAGGTTACCAAAGTAAGCTAATCTATAAGGCTATGAATAATGTGAACGTTAACTCTAGCTGAGTCAATAATAATGGGAATAACTGAAAGGGTTAGTTAGGATTTTTTTTGAAGAGGAGTGGTATGTATACTCCCGAGTTCTATGAGGTAAAATTACTGTTTTTGTGAATGGAGTTTGGTTGCTTTGAAGAGTGCGATATAACGGCTTCAATTCCCCGTCAGAACGGGCTGTCTGACGGCGAGGTAATGCGGCTCATTGCACAGCTACTTACTTAAGAAATCAATAATTTGACACAAAAACGCTCCGCCAGAGTCCAACATCAGAACTGTGCCCAAAGCAACGGTCTGTTATAAAGATATAATAGACTGTAGAACGAACCTCAGAATCGAGTATTCAACAAATCTGTGTAATAATATTAGTTATTCCAAGACAGATATTGTTTGTTGTGTGTAGAGGTGCGTGTGTGTACTGTAGAGGTGCGTGTGTGTACTGTAGCGGCGCTGTCCCGGTCACTGAAACAGGGGAGATGGAGACAGACAGACAGACAGAAGAACATGTCAGCCTGCTGCGCCGCGAAGCTTCGAATACCTTTGAATATTTCTAACCGAAGCTTCGAAGCCCAAAAAAAATGGTATTCGGGACAGCCCTAATGGACACAAAGCTTTAACAGACTGAAACAACAAACTATATGAGTTTTTACAGGCCTTAGTATCTTGCATAATGCACCAGTATTCTGACATTTCACTTTAGTATGTGTGCCAAAATCATTCTCAAATTAGATGCAGCAATTTGTTCATGTTCAAACAGAGCCGTTACTTCTGGAACAGCTCCAGAACCAGTTGTACCATTAGTCTTGGCTAACACTATTCAACAACATGACCATAAATGTCTAACACTGCCTAATTTAACTTAGCATTACTTTCAACTTTTGTGGAAAACTTTCTGGTCAAGAGTGTCTGAGTCCACGGCTGCAAGTGCTCACTTTAAAATCTGTAAATATGCCGGTTTGTCACGCGGAGTCAGACCCTCTGATGAAGACTTGTGATAGATACAGACTTCAGTGACAGACCATGACTGCTGGTGAGCTCACGTGGTGTCCATGTCAAAAAAGATTTAACATTCCTCCCAAGTGGAAACATCATTTACGTCACATAGCAGATCTTGATCTTTTCTATAAAGCTTTAGGGCGAAAGGATTGAACTCCAGTTAACTCAAATTTATATAGCACCTTTCATACGAACATGCAACCTTAAGTGCTTCAAGACTTAAAGGAACAGTGTGTAACATTTCGAGGGGATCTATTAGCAGAAATGGAATATAATATTCCTAACTATGTTTTCATTAGTGTATAATCACCTGAAACTAAGAATCGTTGTGTTTTCGTTAGCTTAGAATGAGCCCTTCATATCTACATAGGACGCAGGTCTTCTTTACCGTCCGCCATGTTGCTCCGCCATGTTTCTACAGTAGCCCAGAACGGACAAACCAAACACTGATGCTAGAGAGAGCCTTCAGTGTTTTTACGTTACCTTAAGGCCACTGTTAGGGCTGGGACGATACACCTATCTCCCGATTCAATGCTATCATGATACTTGGGTGCCAATTCGAAATGTTTTGTGATTTTTAAGTATTGCAATTCAATATTATGATTTATTTATTACAGTAAAAAAATGCTTGATTTTCAGTATGTATATAGTCAGATGTCCTGAAGTCAAATATATCAGTCATTGTGAGGAACTATTTATAAAAACAAAATTCCAACAACAAAAAAAATCAAAGAATAAAGACATTTCCCTCACAAATTAGTGGTATTTTGTTTTTAATTATAGGGGACATGTTATGTTTTATACTTCTGATGAATATAATCCATCAATCTTATTTCCATATATGTTTTTTGTATATACAGTTCCCTCTGTTAACAACTTATTTTGAAAACCGGACATAGTCGCACGTGTATACTTCCGTGTATAACTTCGCCAAGTCCGTCTCTAGCTCTCCCGTCAGCTCCATTCCCTTTATACATCCATGGTCCGTTCCATCGGGGCCTTTTGAATGCATTTAACAGAAATGTCAGTATATGGGTGCTCTACAGTTGTTAGCATGTAGCTTTAGCCGTGATGTCTAGCTCTGCTTTACCTGCCAATGTGTGAAACCCAAAGTGTTTCCATACTTTAGTGTGTATGTAGTGTTTACCACTTTGGATTCAAAATGTGAGGGTGCAGGTCGTATCCACTTGGACCGTTCACCGTTTTCTTCTTCCTTGTTTTGGCTCACTGCGGTTTGTTTTGTTTTCTGACGGATACGGAACGGATATGACGTCACGTTACTCAGACTCAAACAATAAAAGCGGTAACTTCCTTCTACCTCCGCATGGACTCAAATGAAGCAAATATATCAATTCTGGAAATCTATTTCAGAATCAGGAAAAAAAAAAAATCACGATACATAGGTGAATCGATTTTTTTCCCCACCTCTAGCCACCATAGTTCTTCAACACGCTTGTGTAACTGCAGTACCCCTCCGCTCACTCCTCCCTTTACAACACTGCGGCAATGTGAGCCGCTGAGTGTAAAGCCGTGGTACCAACAGCCGCCATCTGACTTCCATTGCTCCTACAGTAGTAGTTATTATGGTAAGGATGGCCTCTGAGCGAGGAGAACGACGTTACCACGGTTCTGCACTCGGCGGTTCACATTAAAGCGGTCTCGAAAGGGTGGATTAGACTAGATGTCACCAAATCCTACACACTGTCCCTTTAATAAAGCTTTATGAAGCATCAGTCTGTCTTTGTTACCCACAAATCACCAGTTACCTGCTTCAGGCAGAATCCTGAGGTCTCCGTCAGCATAGTCGTCCCACAGCTGGTACATATAAAGTACGGGGTCCTTTTCATAAGTGATATAGTACCAGTTGGTCATGATGGGAGCTCTGGAGAGGACCATGCCTCTCCACTCGTTCTTCTCTCCATCCTCCTTTTCAAACAGATGCTCCACAGCTTTGCCCACCAGCTCCTCCGCCCCTGGAGGGATCTTGATCTTGTTGTTTACTGTGGAGACGCAGCCGCAAAGGATATACAATATAAAAGTCAGAAACATGGCAATCGATAATCCAACTATACTATAGCAAAAAAAGTGCTTATCACCTTTATTATAGTCTAAAACATGAATGGATCAACTTCAACAGCTTACTAACTCACCAACTTTTTCCGACAGGACCTGCAGGTTAGACACTCTCTCGTCCTTGAACAGCTCGATGCCATAGACGCAGTCGAAGCCGTCATACTTCACCATGAATAGAGAAGGGTTCACACTCAGCCTGTCGAGCACCGTTCCCTTCCATTTGCTCTGGTTGCCCTTCTCACGCCAGTTATGCTGAATGCGGATTCCCAGAATAGTGTTGGGATCCGGGGTCAATGTGTCACTCAGCTCCCCGCTACTTCGCTTTCTGGTGAAACAAGGAAGAATGAAAGCTGGGGGAGGCAGTTTTCTGGACGTTTTTTTTTTTTTTTTATTGAAATTCAAGTGGTACCCCAGGGTAGGCAGTTTTCTGGAAAAGTAAAAAAATAAATGCTAGAATTTGGAAATACAGCCCTCATCCTGCAGCTCTCTGTCCTAAGCCCCTCCCACCAGACGAGTGGGGGCATATGGACGCGCTTCATATGCACCGCCTTCTTTTGCACGCACTTCATATGCACACGCTTCAGTCATCAGTACCAGTAGTAGTCACTCATTTCAAACATCCTATGGCGGCAAGTCTATGAGAATTACCGTCTTGTTTTCTTTGCAAACTTGTGGGCCTGTAAAGCCCTTTGAGATGACATACTGTGATCTGAGGCTTTAGTGATCTACAATATCAGCGAAGCGTTTCAGAGATGGAGAGAAAGTGTTGCTAATAGCCTGGCCTTCTGCTAACTGTAGCCGTCATGGCTGCGCCGCAGCTGTGAGCTCCGTTCACTTTATACATCCACGGTGAGCTCATGCAGAAAGCTATATATAACCTATTACAGAGATGGAGAGAAAATTATGCTTTCCCCGAGCTAATGCCGTAGCTACCATAGCCATGAGGCTAGCTCACAGCGCTAGCCGCAGCCATGAGCAGAACATTTTCTCTCTATCTTTTAAACGCTTCGCCGATTTTGTCCGACTCTTTTTGATTTTCCTTTTTAGGGTTACTCTGCAGTGTAGGCAGTTGTTGTTAATTAGGGACGGTGAGGAAAATTTCCCACCGGTTAATAAACTTGTGACAACACTGGTGTTACAGATTACACCGGACATTTTACAAGAAAAGATGACGGTCAATATCTGTAGCGCACTGACTTCGATCATTAACGTTGGATGGCTGTTAATCTGGTCTCTCCAGTCCCGCTTTTTCTGCGGGGCTGCATGTTTCCACCCGGCGCTGCTCCACCTCGCTCGCCAGCTGTGACTGCTCCGTCCTCTGCATGGCGATTGCCTCATTAACATTATGGTTCCCTTTATAGCATTGGATTTATATCTGAAGTATTGCCAGTATTCGCTTTGACACCAAATCCTCCGCCACCGTCTTGTCTGTCAACTCTTTCTCGTCCCGTGTGTGAAATCTGACTCCTGTTGCTGCTCTGAGCTGAGACTCCATACGGAGCAGACACTTTCACTTTAAGTCCGTAGCGTCCGACTATGTATTGATAGCATGGCGCTGATATGCAAATTATGAACTAAATGTGTTTTATTTCTATTAAAAAAAAGCAAAGCGACAATGAAGAGGAGGGCAAGTAATGTAATCGGTGTGTGGCCGAACACCGTATAACACCGTTAACACCGACTACCGCGGCAAGCTTAGCCCGTCTGTATTTGTAGAGCAGCCAATAGGAACACTCTCCCTCTCTCTTAGATAACCTGTGATTGTCCAAAGTCTCCCGTCACGGGCTAGATTTTCTAAAGCCTGAAAACAGAGCCATGAGGAGATGCAGAAGTTTCTCAAAAGAACCTGTATTACAATATGCTGAAAGGTTATTATGCCCAAAAATATTTTGCCTACCCCCGCTTTAAATCAGAATTCAATATGATTTTTTTTCATTAATGCCAGATGTAAATCCAATATAAAATACTGGTTAATTCCAGAAGTTTATACCAGCATTAATCACATTTTCATGTTGCTATGACATTGTAGTTTTACTGTGACATTATATTCTAAAAAACAACATTAATGTCTCTGTTTCTTACATACCTGCCCCTTTTCTTGGACATGCCTCCAGAAAGTCAAAGGCTACTGATTGAGAGAAAGACAGACAGGGCAAGGTTCAGTTATTATATGAGTGTGTGAGTGTGTGTGACAGCTGCCAAACTTCCCAATGTACTGTATTAACTCCACTACAGCATGAGGAAAGGCCTCTCTGCTTCAGCTGAGAGAGAGAGAGAGAGAGAGAGAAGCAGTGACAGGCTGCAGGCTGCTCAGCTCAGCAGCAGACTGACAACTCCAACAGCCAATAGATTTAGCATGAAGGAGAATAACTTCCTGGTTAGTATTTTACTTTAACTACACACAGCCATGGAGGTCAGTCAGTCTGTCTGCTGCTGCTTGCTGAGGCGAAGACTTGTCATATATTTATTGCACAAGTCTCGCCTTCAGTTAAAGGATTAAAAAAAGCACATCTGGTTGACACAACTTGAATACGTCACTGTATCTGACACTATGTAACAGTATGTAGCCAGTTAGTGAACACAACTGATACATTGTAACATATCTGACAGTATGTAGCCAGTTAGTGAACACAACTTATACATTGTAACATATAAAACATGATGAGGAAGCCATGATTACCACCTGTCCTAGAATAAATCAAACACACCTCCACCTCCCACTGTAGGTTCTCAATAACACCCTGCCTGTCTGTCCTAAAGCTCTACCTCAATGCAGATGTTACTGTAAGATAAGTGGAGGCGGCTAGCTACTCCTGAGCTGCTCCTCTTTGGCCCTGACGGTGGATAACAACACACACACAAACCAGCAACACCTGGGTGCTAAACAGCCTCAAACATCTTTACCTTTATGCAGATTTCATATCAGTATTGTTCAGTTTCGTCTGGGCAGAGAAATGCTGCCACACACCAGCCCGCCTGCCTATGTAAAATCTCGCGAAACCTGTGGGGGAAAAAATGGGAGAAGGAGACGACACGAGACTCGAGTTCCCAGCGAGCCTTCGATGAGCACGACCGCAGCGGAGGACGTGAACAAGCGCGCAATGCACACTGGGAATTGGTGTTTTCTCATTGACAATGATAATGGACTTTTTTTAGTTACTCAGGTGTTTGTAGACCCAGTGCTGCATGCATGCTGCGTTCGAGTGTAGTCGGAAATAACGTAATTACGGTATTATTGCTGCATGATTGACATGGGAAGGAAAAAGTACAAGATAAAAAGCGACCACAACAAGCAAAGTGAGGCTGGATATTCTGTGACGCCAGAGTTACCTAGACGTGACTTAAAGGGGCAGAGTTTTAAACTATCAAGCATCAAATGTAAGGTTATTATTGTTTTTCCAATTTCACTCTTAAAATTTGAATGTCACTGTCTATGACAATATTTTATTAATATTATTAATTATTTATTTTATACAATTATTTATCCTAAAAAAATCAACAACACTAAAATGATGAATACACAAGGTTCTTTATTTGTCAACGGTCTGCAGGACAGATAATAATGCACAACACTCATTTTTAACAGTCTCTTCTGCACTATATTCATTTTTTTAATAGTCGTGTATCGCAGCTGTTACCCTGCACTATATTCAGTTTTAACAGTTTTCTTCATCTCCTTGTATTTTAATATCTGGTATATTTTCTTGTACTTTGTACTTTGCACTACTCACTTTTTTTACTGCCTTTTTTACCAACATGTTTTGCACTATGGAACTGTGATGCTGGAACTTGGATTTCCCTCGGGATCAATAAAGTTACTATCTATCTATCTATCCATCCATCTATATGTCAATCCCAGCAAAGCAGTCATTTACAATGAAAATCTTTGGTCTCAGGTTCCCTCAACAATCCTCATAAAATATGTATATATAAAAGGGGAAATAAGGGAGTGGGGGGGGAGCAAAATGATAATCTAAGGCATAAAATAGTGCAGTTAAAATATATATAAACATAAGTAAATATAAAATAGTAATGTAAATGTAAATTTGTAATTTAGTTGATGACAGTATTTCAGATGGGAAAACTGATGTATATGCATGGTGAGAAGTAATATAAGTACCCAGAGGTGTGAACTGGAATGTAGTATGTAATAATAAACCCACACCTGCGCCTCTTTGTGAAGTATTTTTGGTCAAATTTCACCCTAAAACATTAGGAAGCACAAATTATTTGCATTATTCAAACCTTGTTGCAAATAGGAGCACTCGAAAGGCAGCATAGGTGATGACCAAATTTAAAAATTATTTTGCATATTATCTGAATTCATGTCAGTACCATGGGCATCATACAGTATAGTCTAGTCACACATTCACCTCTCGCCTAGCATTGAGGGTTAGTGAGAATGGGCAAATGACTGGGAATATCATGCTGGGCCTTCACTGATGTTTCATAGCGAGGTATTCATACTTTGTCCCAACTGACAATTTACCTTACAGAAAAACGGTGTATTTTTAATGTCTTGAAATACGCCCCTCTCTGCACAACTTCAACAGAATGCACCACTATCACATGAACCTATATTATCATGACGTTAAGTTACTAATTACAGGTTATTAAATTTGTATATTCCGATTCCAATTTACAGACTATAAATGCACGATGTCATCCAGCCGACTAAACAGACTGCATCCACTCAAGCTTGACTTGTAGTTCAACTGAATGCCACGTCTGCTTAGCTGTCCATCTTTATTTATTTATTAATTTATTCATTTATTTAATGAAACCATTATATTTATGCTGCAAGGGCAAAGCTACCTACCAACCAAATATACAAACGTGAACAAAACATCGACCCATAAAATGCATTTTTCTTCAGTGGAACAGTGACACCAAATGAATGCATGGGAATTTGCCTTACTTTTTATTTTTTTATTATTACATTCAGCTCAGTATGCTTTTGAAACTAGAATGAAAAGAGTTTTGCCGGACCTATTCAAATGTGTACTGTATAACAAAAACATAATTTATCACCTCATCTCATTAACCACAGAACAGCATTGTTAAGCAGAAATAAAACACAACATAACACCATGTTTGTGTATCATAAAGAGCCTTGTCTTGTCTGACATCCAAATTAAGCATATTGGCACATTACTATTCAATCTAATTTGCCTAATTGTTGTTCAACACGCTTGTAATCCATTCTCTGAAGGACGAAATGCGTGTGTAGACATCAGGGGTCCTGGGGTCTCCGCATCGCCGGCCAGAGAAGGAGACGACGCCTACTGCAGCTCCATCACACACCAGTGGACCGCCTGAATCCCCCTTAAACAGAAAAGATACACTTAACACAAGGTGTGTGTTTAAAATAGCCTGTGTCATTATATTTTCTGTGCTCAGTTTTAGTTGCATACTGTACACCTAAAATAAGGTGGCATCATTTTGCACCAGGAAAAACAATATATTTTTCTATTAACAAAAAGATGTTTAGTGTCCTTCCAACTTTACACACTAAAGAGAACTCCTTCAAAGGTTAGTTAGTTAGGTAGTGCCTTATCAATGTCTTGTTCTCTTACCGAACAGAATCCTTGAAAGAAGCTGCCCCCAACGCCACAAACCATAGTCCTGTTGATCTTAACACCGATAGCTCCCCATATCCTACGACATCTTTCCTGTGGCAGGGTGGTCACATTGACTTCCTGAAGCTTCTCAGGTAAGGTGTTGTTATCCCCTATGTCCCCCCAGCCAGCTGTGATGCACCGACTGGCTGTCCTCATCCTGTCCCTTTTCAGAGCGATCAGCTGCACTGCTTCAGTCAGTTGGGCGCTACCGTTGAGCTGAGACAAGGAGATTAATGGTAGAAAAATATAATAAATGTTAACACCTCTGAGACCCACAATACACCCGTCTTTAGGGGGAGATAGCAGGTCAGCAGTAGATGTCACATAGAAGTCATGTACATCATCTGAAAGCTTGGAACCTGAAGATTAATATGAAATAAAGCATGATAGAAGTATATGACTTCCATTCCCATGCTCTATTGAGTCTCATAAGTTGTTGCAGCAATTTTTGGGTTGATACCATTTGTTACACAGATTTGGTGCTAAATTTAACCATTTTTTACAACTCGAGAATTGATAAAAATGATCAATAATCCCTTGCAAAATTCCACATTAAAACACCAAGACCTTGAGGAACACCATAGAAAAAGCCATGCTGTGATTTGGTATCAAAAACTTTTGACATTTGGAGATTTCTGCAAGAATTGAATTTTTCAGCGATTAGATGGCGAGCTCTTCTGTTCTGGAAACTGCTCAGAAACCTCCGTATTGTCAATCTACCTTGGAAAGCCATCCATCCTCTGAATGCTCTAGGTCTATAGTTTGTGGTTGTAAAGTTTCATGAGAGGTCACCACAGGTCATACAGTGAGGTCAAGTTTTAAAAAATGGTACAATACAATAAAACGAAATGGCTACTGTAGGGACTAACATCATCACACATGAATACAATTGGGATCACTGGATCCACAAACTGCATGTGATTATCATAAAGTGGGCATGTCTGTAAAGGGGAGACTCGTGGGTACCCATAGAACCCATTTTCATTCACATATCTTGAGGTCAGAGGTCAAGGGACCCCTTTGAAAATAGTGAATAATTATTAATACCAAAATTCTGCCTAAATTTGTAGCGTTATTTAGCCTCCTTCCCAACAAGCTAGCATGACATGGTTGGTAAGAACGGTTTCATTAGGTTTTTTCTAGTTTCACTCTAGCTCTAAAACTGAACCTACTACAGCCTCTGAAAGACAGTAAAGTCGGGTTAAGTGGGATAAATGTGTTCGATTTGTGTAATCTTAACATTATATTTTGTGCAAACTAGAAACAATAATAAAGAGAATTCTTCTTTTAAAATCTGATATGGTTTATTAAACAACAATTTAAGCTGTCCTTACCTTGAGGAGCATGATATCATTGTCAAGTCCATCATAGTTGGGATGAGGAATGGATCTGACTGCACTGAACACCTGCGCTGTGGACTCATTACCGGCCAGGGAATTAGCTCCAAGTATAACCGTGCATGGTCTAGAAATCACAGTTGAATGATGACTGAACATTAGATATGATGTTAATGCTGCTAATAATGATGGAGAATACATACTGACCACTTTCAAAGCATAATTTAGGTTTTTAGATAGGGGAGAGCCGGTACAAAAGTTGCAATCTCCTCACCTCACCGTTAGATACTGCTAGATTCTACACACTGGACCTTAAATATTGTTTTATTAAGATAAAGGATAGAATGTTTGCAATCACATATTAACAAGGACATTGTCAGACATGTTTAATAAAAACAAGAATATAATAAACAATTCAAGTTTAAACTTTCATCCCGACCGACAGGGTTGAAAGTATCGATGCACATCATCCATTCAAAGTCAAATTATATCGAAGTTGTTCCACATTTGTACACGCTTGGTATTGATAAGAATACACATGACAAATGACGTTTATCTGAAAAGTGTTACTTTTGTACCGCCTCTCCCCGACATTTCCTATCTACAAATCAGTGCTTTCCATTCATTTCAGTTCAACAATCACCCTGCAGAGACTTCAAAGTGTTAGTAATTCACCACAGTGAACATTTGTCAACAGTGCTTGTAACTTAGCTTCAGTTTGACCAAGAAATAAAAAAAAATGTAATGTTTTCAGTGATGGATTACTTGTATCTGGCAAACTTTAAAGTCCCTGCAAGTTGATTTTCATACTGAATTGGCATGAAATGAAACAAGTGGCTGCAATGAAAAAAGGGAATAACATATTGGTCTGTTTTTGAATTCTTACGTGCATATCTGACAATGTGCTGCTGTGAGCACAAAGTTCTCTTTCACCAGGACTCCCCCACAGCTGAGGCGACCTTGGACTTGCAGCGAGGCCATGTAGGGCCGCGATTGGGGGGCAGCATCTCTGCCTCCAACAATATGAGAACCATCAGCTCCTGAAACACAAAATATCACTCATTATTCACTTATCCAAGTTATTTTCGGTTTGTAGTAATTACAGATTTATATGTATTTACTATAGACAGCTTACCATTTAGGACAAAGAGGAGCAGCAGTAGTACGAAGCCGGTTGCCATGGTCTCTGCTCAAATCCACACCTTCCACTCATGGTTTTATAATTTCTAGAGAGGGAAATATCTTGCTTATGTTGTGGTCTTTATTGCTTCAGTGTGTTTGCTAACATGCCGTTGAGTTTTTTGTGAAGTTGTTGGTGAGATTACAGAAGATGTGGTTTTAGATTTTCAAAACAGGATTGATGCAAGAAACCGGTGGCGTTAGAGATATAACGGCCATACTGAGGCCTGCAATGCTGCGAGGGTTCAAATGGCCATATCTGTCACCCAAAACTCTACTTATGAACCAAAAGTTAGACACTTGTTTAGCAAAGGTAAACATTTTGGATAAATGTTAAAGTCCACATAAATCAGACTGGCAAACCACGCCCCCTTTTGGGGGAAAACAATCCCGTGTTCCCCATAGATGTAACAGAGTATAGAGAAGAAGTTGAAACATGTCTCCAAACTTTAAACAAACCGGTAATAGTAATAACACTATACCGAAGAGTAATGTGTAGCGTAACAATAAATCCAAAACCGCTGATCTCTGATCTGTTCCCCTGCCGTGTCCTAAAAAAAGATCTAATCGAGGGGCTTTATGGCTCCAAGCTATAGACCAGACCAGCATGGCGTCATCGCCGAGGCTGCGCTCCCTTTTGGGGGAAAGAAACTTGCTGTCACAGGAGAGAAGTTGGCTATTAACAGGTTGGTTATTTACAGACAACACTTAGCCTAACGTGATCCAATCAAATATGTATAGAAGTCTGGATAAGCAATATCCGGCCACTATGTTGGACGGGGGAAGACTGAAGGAACATGACGGCGATCAACCTTAATTTATTAAGATATCATGAACGCTCAGGTTCAGGCAAGGTTGCTAGACATGTGTATAAAACAAACGTTTGTATAATGAGAGATGAATGCATACACATTTGTCAAAATTACAATCCAAACATACATCAAACTGCATGGAAGTGGGATCTTCGGTTTTCTTTCCCCCACAAGGGGGCACGGCCTTGACTTTTTGCAAAATACCTCGTATGTGCCGGTCCGATGTATGGTCTGAAATACACATATATACGTTATTAACAAGTGACAAAAAGAAAAGCATGCAATGTGTGTGTGTTTATGTTGAGGATGCTTATTCCTCAGTGTTAGTGCTTAGATTTAAATCTTGCAAAGTGAGAGTTAAGTCACTTTCCTCTTTTCATCAGGGTTACATCATGTTTAGTGTTAAAATTAGCATTCTGAAGAAAGGTTGTGGTTTTGTGTAATGCAACTGCAGACATCTGCTCTAACATGCAACGTTTCTCAAGAAAGTTGTTGATGAAAGTACATGTTTCCATTCCGCAACTTTTCCACTCAACTGAACACGGGAAAACAAATTGGTTTTATTGACTTAAATACCATTTTATATCTTGTTTTTACATGGAATGGCTGTATTTAGTCAGTTCTATTTGGATGAATTTAATAAGTAGATAACACAGATGCTCTTTTGTGTGAACCTACTTGACACAGCCCACTCACACATTTCTTTGAATTGCACGACAAACTAGCTGAACCACAGTAACCACAGTTTCGATGCTCACACAGACACCAGACTTCAACATGTCTTTAAAGGAACAGTGTGTAGCATCTAGAAGGATTTATTGGCAGAAGAGGAATATAATACTAACCCATTTGTGCCCAAATACTATATTTTGTATGATAAGGAATAACGCCACAACATTTGTTCTGATTGGTCAAATAAAAATGGCAAGTATCAGTTACAGTACAACTCTGACATTTTTAGATCACATAAAAAATCACACTTTTATCAATAGACAAAGTGAGGATATTTGAAAAATTCGCATATGTGTTCATATCTTTGATATTCAACTTGTTATGAGTTCATAGATATCAAATACTTGATTGTGCTCCTTGTAGTTTCAGAGATACAGACATTTTCTTATCATACGATATTTATTATTTGGGCACATGGAACAACTGTTTTTTTCCTAAAATATAATGGAGTCTATTGGAAAAACAGTAGTCCCATGTGTACTGTAGTAGTCCCAAGACTAGATATATTATGATGAGAAAAACTCTCTTTTTGACCAATTTTGAAAATGTCCTCACATTTGTGCTTAAAGGCAAGCCCAGAAAACACTTCCATCCAAAGAAATAAAAATAATAATTAAGGTATAATAAGGATAATAAGTATGTTTTCTTTTGAAAATATAGAGTCCTCTTCATGGAGCCGGCTGCCATGTTTCTACAGTAGCCCAGAATGGACAAATCAAACACTGGCTCTAGATAGGGACATTTGTGTTTTTTTTTTGCATCGGCCACCATTCTTGTACACGCTTGGCACACTGGAGAAGTTTCAGTTGGTTGCAATCTGCAACCAACTGAAACCAACCGATTAGGCAACAAAACCACTATAATTAGGTTGAGGAAAGAAAGACATGGTTGGGCTTAAAACTACTAAATGTTTGTGAAGTGAAAATTAAACTAAACTTTGTGAACACAGGACACGAATAAACAGCTGATTGTAACGTGAAAGTGAAACTTAACGCACAGGACACGAACAGTGGTCTCTTGAATGAAAGCCTTGTGTTTGTTGTTAAATATCATTTGATATCTCTTGATGAAGAATGTTACCACAGGAAACAAAATTATACAGGATAGTAACTGAGGTTTCGATATTGCACTGAAGGACCGTATTTAGTCAACTCTAATTGGATGAATTTAATAAGTAAGCTAGATAACAGATGCAACACCAAGGCTCTTTTAGGTGGATCTACTTGACACTCGAACATTTCTTTGAATTGTGTGACAAACTAGCTGGACCACAGTAACCACAGTTTCGATGCTCACACAGACACCAGACTCCGACATGTCTTCAAGAGAAGTGCCATGAGAACTGATCTTATCTTATGGACCAGAGGCCAGAGACGTTCACACACAGTGACTAAAGTGGCTGACCTTTGCCCTTTTTTTCATCTGAAGTGCCCCCTAGATAACATAGATAAATACATGTTCATTTTTATAAAGTTACTGGTACCATTTGTGTCTTCTGATAAAGAAAAGAGAAAATTATATTTGAGACTTTTTATTATTATTATTTTGCCTTTCTGTTAAGGACAAATATACACTGACAGAGCGACTCAGACACAACTGCTCCTCCCAAATACAATTAAAGTGTGCTGAAGCAAAGCTTTGTGTACGATAGTTACATTTAACAATCATTTTTCTTGAGAACCTCGTTGATCCAGGGAAGGAACTTCTTGATATCCGTGTAGACATTGGGTACACCCGGGTAGTTACAGTCAACCCTTTTGACAGACGCGACACCAACAGCCATCCCGTTGCACACCAGAGGACCACCATAATCACCCTGTGAGCAGGAAATATCTTGATTTGCTCATTCAAAATTATGTTTATAGAAACCGTTATAAAAGGACAGAAAACATACCTGACAGAATCCCTTTTCTGTGCAGATAACATCGGCAGGAAGACTGCGCAATTGATTCTTACAGAGTTGCGTGTTGATGACAGACACATCCACCACTCTCAGATCATCAACAGATTTACCACTAGTTTCAGTGAAACCCCATCCAGCTACGCGGCACTTTTCATTTTCTGTTATGTTCAGGTCAGGAGTTGGAAGGGAAATGTGTTGTACTATGATGTTCGGCCGATCTTCCCCACCCAGCTGGAGACACAAAAAATCAGAAAATAAACATTTAAAACCGTCCCTCTGTCTGAACACAGTCTTACTCTTCATCAGACTTCAGTTTAACAATTGCTAGAAGTTGGAGCTGATGAATCATTTATAGAGGTTATAGAGTGGTGCAAGAATGAATCCTAAAACCATGAAATGAGTTCCCTCGTCTGGAAGTCAATGGGTTTTTTGAATGGGTTTTTACTAGGGCTGTCAATCGACTCAAATATGTAATTGCAAATATATCACAGATTTTTTTTTCTGTTCAAAATGTACCTTAAAGTGAGATTTGTCAAGTATTTAATACTCTTATCAACATGGGAGTGGGCAAATATGCTTGATTTATGCAAATGTATTTATATATTTATTATTGGAAATCACTTAACAACACAAAACAATGACAAATACTGTCCAGAAACCCTCACAGGTACTGCATTTAGCACAAAACATATGCTCAAATCATAACATGGCAAACTGCAGCCCAACAGGCAACAACAGCTGTCAGTGTGTCAGTGTGCTGACTTGACTATGACTTGCCCCAAACTGCATGTGATTATCATAAAGTGGGTATGTCTGTAAAGGGGAGACTCGTGGGTACCCATAGAACCCATTTTCATTCACATATCTTGAGGTCAGAGGTCAAGGGACACCTTTGAAAATGGCCATGCCAGTTTTTCTTCGCCAAAATTTTATTATTTTATAATTTTATTTATAAAATACATCAATAAATACCCCACTTGTGAATTTTGAAGCCTTTACGTGTCTTAAAAAAGGCGGTTGCTAACAAGTGGCTATATTTCTATATGTTTTTTCAACCTTTTTTACATTTACCCTGACAGGATATAACACTTAATTGTTTTAAATTTATCGAACCAACCAAACCACCAAATGCAAATAATTTGACTGTAAAAATGTCAGATATGTCATCAGGGACTGCTGAGTTGAATGAATACATACTTACTTTGAGGAGCATGATGTCATTCCATCCATTCTCCTTAGAACTTGGGCTTTTGCACTTCTTTAGAATGTATTTCCGGTGATTTTCTACCAACTTGAGATCGTGGGTGCCAACAACAACATCTGCTTCTTCCACATTCCTGAAAACAATTTATAATTGAGAGGTGGTCACAAAACAAAGCAACAAATGGTACATTTCTTTTGAAAGAAAAGGGAGTTTGTATACATTTTATTTTTAATCTATTTTTACAAAAACGATTGCTGGAAGAGGAAATGTAACTCACACATCACACTGCCCAGCAGTGACCACAAGGTCTTTACCGACAAGGAATCCTCCACATACATGTTCTCCATTTTTCTGCACCGAGGCCATATACAGCATCGACTTCTCTGGGGCTTTTTCCCCGTGTATGATTTCACTCCCAAGTACTAGAAATATAGAAGAAATATATTGATATCCCATTTGCAGGCTACAAAATGGTTATCGGATTGTGCACCTTACCAGTTAGTCCAAGGCATGCCAGAACATGTAAAAGCAGGATCTTGTGCAGACTGTGCATCATGGTGACAGGATGCTCAACTTGTTGTATCGGGGCTGTGAAGTCATCCTGTTTTATGCAGCAGAATTACTTCACACTTTGATTTCCATCTATTTTATCTCGACTACCAGCCACATCCTATAGGCGGCGATGCTATTTTGCAAGTTTCCAAAGCACATACATCATGTGATTAGTACGTGTTGACACACATACACATTGCTCCTCTTCTCTCAAGTCATTCCACATTTATTTTTCATTTTAAAAGTATAAAAAAGTATAACTTCACAAGATGCTCCACTTTCCTCATTTTCACACAGGCGGCACGCTGCTCTATTTCCCCTCTAAAATAACATATACAATTACTACTTTATAATATTATGACTTCGTTCTCATAATATTACGATTTTTTTTCTCATAAGCCTATGACATTTTTCTCGTAATATTATGACTTTATTCTTGATATCTCAGATTTTTTTTTTTTCCTCAATGTGGCCCTAATACTCAATCATAGTTTTTAAACATGCTGTATAAAACAACTTGACTTGAAGAGAGAGTTTTGCTTAATTTTTGCAGCTTTATTTGTATTGGTGTTGCCAAACCAAATGAGTAATTTGCCACGCCCTTTATTAAGTCATTAATAAGATCCCGTATGTTTGATTTGTCCAAATAACAAGCATGGACCAGACAGTATCTGGTCCATGCTTGTTATTTGCCATCAAGTTGTTGATCCAGGCTGTCTTATCAGTCTACTGACAAGTTGTTGTGTTTTTTTAGAATAAGTGTGTCTTTTTGATCATTTCAAAGATGGACAGAATATTAAGTATAAGTGTAGAATCTCGATATTATTATTATTCACTTAAATACAATTTGTTTCTTCTGATGAGGTTGTTACAGAAGGAAATTAAACATGGTATTTGAAATAAGCTTTTATTTTGAATTTTGGTCACACTGACAGAGCAATCTGAGACACCACAATGCCTCCATATTACAATGAATGTATGGTGAAGCAAAACTTTGTGCAAGATTTTTACTCTTAATGTTTCATGTCTTTTTGAGGATGCTGTTGATCCAGGGAAGGTATTTATATAGATCCAAGTAGACGTTGGGTCGATCTGGGTAGTGACAGATTTTGTTACTGTTGAAAGACACGACACCAACAGCCGTCCCATTGCACACCAGAGGACCACCAGAATCACCCTGTGAGGAAGAATCAATATTCAATTTAAGATGTTTGTAGCAGGGCCGGCTTAAGGCATGGGTGGGCGCTGGTCATACATAAAATACATAAAATAAATCCAAATCCAAATTTTGCCTAAAGGCACCAAAAGGGCTGCCCTGGTTTATAGTATTTATATACCAACTGACATTTTCTATTAAGAGACAGAAAACATACCTGACAGATTCCTTTGTCTGTTTCGTATCCACCTGCACAGGTTACGTTGGCAGGAAGACTGCCCCATTGCTCCTTACAGACTTGTAGGTCAATGATAGACACATTCACCACTCTCAGATCATCAACAGCTTCACCACCAGTTCTAGTGAAACCCCATCCAGCTACACTGCAGGTTCCCTTTGCTTTTGTGTTAATTTCAGAGGTGAGAAGTGGAATTGTTGTCACTCTGTCGTTCAGTCTAGCCTTCTGAGACAGCTGGAGACACACAAAATTAGAAACTTAAAAACTAGCAAACTAATTTCATCAGACTTCAATTAAACGAACAATTGTTGGAATATGGAGCTGATTATTTAAAAAAAAATTGACCCCCCACCAAAAAAGTATGATGTCACTTGAGTATACTTACTTTGAGGAGCATGATGTCATCACCTTGGCTTACAGTCACATAACCTTTGTGTTTGTATCTCCGTTCAATATTTATTCTATTTTCTTTATTCTTGAGATCGTGGGTGCCAAGAACAACAGACGTAACTCTCCTGAACGAGAGATCATGGAGAGGTTGTCAGTACATTTCCTAAAATTGTGCCAACAACAGTAGAAAATGATGAATAATATAGGTCTTTTTTAAAAAAAAGAAAGTCAGTTAATATATCTTGAAGTCTTTTTAATTTGACTTGTAATTACATGAATCAAAGATTGCTGGAAGAGGAAATAAGTAACTCACTCATTATCACAGTGCGCAGCAGTGACCACAAAGTCTTCACTGATGAGGAATCCTCCACATACATGTACCTCCGAGTAGTTCTGCAGCGAGGCCATATAGTTCATCGATCCCTCCTCGACTATTTCCCCGTTTATGATTTCACTGCAATCTGCTAAAATAAGTAAACATCAAAGTTAGGTTAATGTCTTATTAAACGGTTGGAGAATAATATTCAGATTTGGTCATCTTACCATTTAGTCCGAGACATGTCAGAACATGAAAAAGCAGAAATTTGTGCAGAGCATGCATGATGCCAGCAAGACAATTGACTTCTCTTTCTTCTTGGGGTGTCAAGTCGACCCTTTTATACAGAAATTTGCTCTGTTGGCAAGTGTGATTCCCACCTTTAGTATCTTGATGTCTGACCACGTCCTGCTTGCAAGTTTGCAACTGATGTTATCTTTGCATTATCTTGTTCAGTGGTCTGATGCCTCAACAGCCTGAAACATACATTATGTGATCAGTGTGTTTAAGACAGTCTGTCACTTGAATTCATTCTTCCTCTTCTTAATTCTTATGTTATTCATCATTCACTTTCATATTTAGGACACTTTCGGCCTCTTGATTTAGTTAATTCTGGACCGTTTTAAACCTCCTTTCCTCACTGTTTATGAATATTACTATATATTAAGTGACTTTTGTTAGATTGATTCAATAAGTGAAGAACACAGATGTAACAACAAGAATATAATATTTAGTGTCACTGTGGCCATGTGGCTGCTTCGGGTCATTCTATCAACCCTCTGAGACCCACAATAGACATGTTTGATGTCCATCCCCATGCTTTATTATGTCTCATAAGTTGTTTCAGCAAATTTTGGGTTGATACCATTTGTTACATAGATTTGGTGCTAAATTTAACCATTTTTTACTACTCGAAAATTGATAAAAATGATCAATAATCCCTCCAAAGTTCCACATTAAGACACCAAGACCTTGTAGGAAAACCGTAGAAAAAGTCATGCTCTGATTTGGTATCAAAAACTTTTGACATTTTGAGATAATTGTATTTTTCAGCAATTAGATGGCAAGCACTTCTGTTGTGGAAACTGCTCAGAAACCTCCTTATTGTCAATCTACCTTGGAAGGTCATCCATCCTCTGAATGCTCTAGGTCTTTAATTTGTGGCTGTAAAGTTTCATGAGGCTGTGATTATCCTAGAGGTCACCACAGGTCATTTTATACAGTGAGGTCAAATGGTCTCACTACAATGAAATGGCTACTATGGGGACTAACATCATCACAAATGAATACAGTTGGGTTCATTGGATCCACAATAGTCTCAGCTTTACAGTGATACACAATGTTATGTAATTCAAGACTGTTTAGGGACCCCAGTATGCAGAAATATTCAAACACATCATGTTAGAATAGGCGTAAATAACACATTTACACTGCATGAAAAAAACAGCATGTTTTTTTCCAAACTGCATGTGATTATCATAAAGTGGGCATGTCTGTAAAGGAGAGACTCGTGGGTACCCATTGCACCCATTTTCATTCACATATCTTGAGGTCAAAGGTCAAGGGACCCCTTTGAAAATGGCCATGCCCGTTTTTCCTCGCTAAAATGTAGCCCAACTTTGGAGCGTTATTTAGCCTCCTTCCCGACATGATGTCTGACATCATGATATCCTTCATATGATATCTGTGTCTTCACTCTAGCCCTAAAATTGAACCTACTAGAGCCTCTGAAAGACAGTAAAGTCAGTCGGGTCGCGGGTCTCAGGGGGTTAATCCAGACTTGATTTTCTTCTTTTTACTCCATTCATGATTTATTTTCTGCATCTTTCAATTTAGTTCATTCTGGATCATTGTGGACCTACTTCTCCTCACTGTTTGATAAGTTCACAATAAGTAAACTTAAATTGGGTGAATTTAATGAATCAATAACACTTTGTTTTATATCTACTTAATGAAAAGATGCGCTACTAATGCTAAGTTACCAGATACTAATGATTTTAAGCTGTCCGCATTTGGCTGTTTGGGGGTTTTGGTAAAACAGCCCACTCAAACAGTTCTTCTGAATTCAGCGTTAGACCAGACGAACCACAGAAACCAGTTTCCTGCTTCAGTTTTGAAACTAATGCGCTACTTTAATCGCTTAGATAATTTTTTGACAGCAAATGGTCTAAAGGGGCATCATCATTTTATACAGCAGTTTGCATTTGTTGGCAAGTGTGATTATCACATATCTTGATGTCCGACCACATCCTTCGTGCAAAGCATGTTTGCGAGTTTGCAACTGATGTTATCTTTGCATTATCTTGTTCAGTGGTCTGATGCCTCAACAGCCGTTAAAAACATACATTATGTGATCAGTGTGTTTAAGACAGTCTGTCACTTGAATTCATTCTTCCTCTTCTTAATTCTTATGTTATTCATCATTCACTTTCATATTTAGGACACTTTCGGCCTCTTGATTTAGTTAATTCTGGACCGTTTTAAACCTCCTTTCCTCACTGTTTATGAATATTACTATATATTAAGTGACTTTTGTTAGATTGATTCAATAAGTGAAGAACACAGATGTAACAACAAGAATATTTAGTGTCACTGTGGCCATGTGGCTGCTTTGGGTCATTCTATCAACCCTCTGAGACCCACAATAGACATGTTTTAGTCTTTTTTAAGGGGGTACAGGGAGTCTTTAGGGGGAGATAGCAGGTCAACAGCAGATGTCACATAGAAGTGGTGTACATCATCCGAAAGCTGGGAACCTGAAGGTTAATTTGAGATGCAGCTCAGCACTGTGTGTCAAGTTGTTCTAGTCATAAATCAGAAGTGAACATGAATTAATGAAATTCATTAATTAATTAATTGAAATGATTTTCATTATTATTTCACAGTAAGTGGTCTACAGGAGCATCATCACAAATTTCATAAATGTAAAAAGTATATTAAAAAATATATATTGTAGCCTACAGCAGTTGGAAATACTTACTAAGATTTCTAACTGCATACTTTATTGTCTTATTAGAAAGTGAAATCAAATGATTAAAAGATTAAAGTAAATCTGGATTATCAACTGGGATTATAGACTGCCCTGGGGCCCCAAACCCTGAGGGGGCCCAAAGGATCCAGGCTCACCTTGTAGCAGGTTGTGATAATTCATTTCATTGCAATTTTGTTATTAATATGCAGTATTAAAGCCTGAAGACAATGCTTGCATTATTATCTGCTCTTGAGACCCCATCTTGTTGAGGGGCCTTTAGTTAAAATCTAGTTTTAAGGCCTTAATGACTTCGGGATACATTGTTCTTAAATCATACATTTTCCTACATAAATCAAGCAAATGACATACACAGTAGGACTGTCACTTTTTATTAAGATTTGAATATTTGTTCAAACGTGGGAAAAAAGCTTAGACTGTATATAAGAAGTGGACGTAGTCACCGTGACGCCTTCCATTGGTTTGTGGACTGCCGTTTTGAAGCCTCGAGTTCGGCATTTTGGCCGTCGCCATCTTGTTTTTTTGCAACAAGAAGTGACACGAGATGGTGGAGCTAATGGTGCCTTCAAATTACCTTTCTCCCTATTTGTGTATACAACTTGGTCACAGCTGGTGAGCTTTTGATTGCATTAATCTTGCAAGTGAAGCACACAGATGCAACAACATTATCGTTTGGTGTGGAAATACACAGCACATGAAACATTTCTCTGAAATCTGTAGCAAACTCGACGAACCACATAAACCACAGTTTCCAGGTTCAGGTTTGAGTGTTGTTCTCACAGTTGTGAAACTAATGATCAAGTTAGTACTTGCGGGAAAGCACAAACATACTCAGATCGAGACAGAGAAATAATTACCTTGCTTTACATATAACATTATATATTCAATTCACTTTCAATTCAATTTATTTTTGTATAGCGTCAAATCACAACAGAAGTTATCTCAAGACGCTTTATATATAGAGCAGGTCTATGACCGTACACCATAGTTTAGAGACCCAACAGAATCCACCAAGCGCGCTGTGGCCAGGAAAAACTCCCCTATTACTGGGAAGAAACCTGGAGCAGAACCGGGCGCAGGGCGGGCAGCCATCTTCCGAGACCGGCTGGGGGGATAGGTAGATAGATAGAGAGAGAGAGAGAGAGAGAGAGAGAGAGAGAGAGAGAGAGCGAGAGAGAGAGAGAGGGAGAGAGAGAAAGAGAGAAAGGGAGGCAGCCACAATATTAGCCTAGCAGCTGTAGTAGCTAATAGAAGTAGGACTAATGACACAAAACCAATAGTGGTGGATGGAAAGAGTGATAATACAACTATTGGAATTGATGTCATTGGGTCGTCCTCAGACGGGCTTTCAGGCGGAGTTTCCAGCTGTCTCAGTCCACCATACATCTGGCTAACTCGCCAGCACTGTCCAGCATCTCTCCTCAGTACGTCCATGTATGTTGGTGTGGGACGTCCCTGTGATCGATGCCCGTGCGTTGGTTCCCTCAGCATCAGCATGCTTGCTGGGAGTTTTTGATGTCTTTGGTAGTGACCGAGAAGTGTTATTCTCCAGGCTGCCACTTTGTCACTAAGCCTTGGTAGTCCCTCGTTAGCATTGGTAGTCCCTCGTACAGACGTAGTTAATTAATTATGGTAGCAGTTGGTGTCAAGCAGGCAGCGGACGCTGTAGCAGATGCAGCCACAATACCGGAGACATCCAGATCCAGGTGAAACCCCGCTCCAAGTGTACCCCTGCTCCAGGTATAACCTCGCTCCAGGTGTGACCCCGCTCCACGGTTACCTGCGAGACAAGGAGGCACAAGGACTCCCGGGAGGGAATGAAGTTAGTAACAACATGGACATGGGACATGAGTATATACAGAAGGAGAGGGAAGCTCAGTGTGTCATAGGAAGTCCCCCGGCAGTCTAGGCCTATAGCAGCTTAAGTATAAGCGTTATCAAAGAGGAAAGTCTTTAACCTACTCTTAAATGTAGAGACGGTGTCTTGCCTCCCGGACTGAAACTGGGAGCTGGTTCCACAGAAGAGGAGCTTGATAGCTGAAGGCTCTCGCTCCCATTCTACTTTTGGAGACTCTAGGAACCTCAAGTAACCCTGCATTCTGGGAGTGCAGTGCTCTAGTGGGGCAATAGGGTATTATGAGCTCTTTAAGATATGATGGGGCCTGACCATTTAGCGCTTTGTAGGTGAGGAGGACGATTTTAAAATCTATTCTGGATTTTACAGGCAGCCAGTGCAGAGAAGCTAATACAGGAGTAATGTGATCTCTTTTTCTAGTTCTTGTCAGTACACGTGCTGCAGCATTCTGGATCAACTTGGAGCAGCCTGATAATAAGGAGTTGCAGTAATCGAGTCTAGAGGTAACAAATGCATGGACTATTTTTTCTGCATCATTTTGACACAGGATGTGCCTGATCTTCGCAATGTTACATAGATGAAAGAAAGCAGTCCTTGAGGTTTGTTTTATGTGGGAGTTAAAGGACATATCCTGATCGAAGATAACTCCCAGATTCCTTACGGTGGTGCTGGAGGCCATATAGTATATAGTATGTAAAATGCTCACTTCCTGTCATGTTTTATCATGATTTGGTGAGAGCATTTGTCATGTAACAAGTCATGCATTCACGCTTATTCATTGAACAAATCTGACTACATTATTCAGTGTTTTCTCTTTACAAATCTATATTCAGATACAGCTCAAATATACATAAATACAAGCTGTTGCTGTCTGGTTTTGCTCAGCAGAGAGGGCCTGAGTAAGACCAAAGAGTTGCATAGTTTCTTTTTGACCATCAGTGGGCGCCACTCCATCAGTTTATGTTACGTCTGCACCCTGCAGTGCATTAAAAACCTCTCAGTCAAAGCCAAACAACTGAGTCATCCTTCTGAGTGAATCTGTTATATGAGTCATTATAGCCTAGGGTTGTCTCTTTAGCAAGTGCCTATCTGTCTGTCTGCTAGTCTTAGTCATTCCTAAATATGCCCAGTAAGCCTAGTTTAATTTACAATATCTTTCTCTTAGCAAGTCTGTTTTGTTGCCACAGTGGAAATATTTTGCTAATAAGTTGAAAGTGTCTCCGATAGTAGCCAAGATTCACAGAATGTAACATTCAAAGATGGAAATGAGCCCAAATCTGAGGGGCAAAACTCATTTCTTTTCAGATTAAAAAAAGTTATTTTTAGAAAACGGTCACTATATCCTGACAGAAGTGCATGAGACAGGTAATCTGAAAAAAAAAATAATGTGCCTCTGTGTCCTCCGGCGCTCCTAATGGCATCTGCAAGATTTCACAGACCGGAGGAAAACAACCAATTAGAGCCGAGCTGGAGCCTGCCGTCTCTGAGCAGCTGTCAATCATTCGCAAACTCTGATCAAATGGTCAAACTAGGCAGCGCTGATGAAATATGAATCAATATTTTATTGAGTAGAGACTTGTTATTTTTGGGGATTTCTAGATATTTTGCTTCGGATGCTGCTGTACACTGCTGCAGAGAGATGCCACTTCTCATAGGAGCCTATGTGCCACACGTACTGCACATTGACAGAGTGTTTCTCCATCGCACCATATTGAACATCGTTGGAAAGAGGGGTTACAAAACTGTTTGCCAACAGACGTCGGAGTTCCCCAAGGACCAGTGAGTACTGACCTAACACTTTTCATCTGGATTCAATTAAGCTCCAACATGCATGTTATAATGGGAGCCTAACATAGACTAGAATTCCCATAAAGTCCTGGGTATTCAAGACTCTATTTTTGTTTTCATTTTATTATCATAAGGTGACATGCCCTGCCGTGTCTGTTACTACATTTACATCTTGGTGTTTTGCATTTCCTCATATTGCTCATGTTGCTCATACTGTGACATGTTAAAGTAGACACGCCCACTTTATGATAATCACATGCAGTTGTGGGGCAAGTCGTAAGTCAAGTCAGCACACTGACAGCTGTTGTTGCCTGTTGGGCTTGTGTGTATGATTTCACTCCCAAGTGCTATAAAAATAAGAGGAAAATAAGGATTAGTTAATGTAGCTTTTATAGATCAGAGACTAATAACCAGATGTGGTAATCTCACCGTGAAGTCCAAGACATGTCATGAGATGAAAAAGCAGAAACCTGTGCAGTGCATGCATCATTCTAGCAGCAAACTCAACCTGTTGTCTTTGGGGTGTCAAGTTGACCCTTTTATACCGCAGTATGCTCAGTGAGCGACCCTGTGGTTTTCATCTGCTTCACTAAGACTTCTTTAGCTGCTTCCTCTGTGTGTGGGGTGCAAGCTTTAATTGTCTTATAGTGATGAGTGCATGTGGTCAGTAAAGAAATGAGTATTGCCATTGTCACAGTAAATGTAAAGCATGTGGTTCAGCAGCCTCAGCAGCCTGAAGCACGGACATATACTATGTGATCAGCATGGGTTGAGTTTTCACAATGTTTGTAACGTTAACCCATTTATTCTCTTAATATATTTGATTCCATTCAATATCTTCAGTTTTCCTTTTGTATCTATGGCACTTTAAGTATCTGACAACCTCTGTATTTGTATTATTTGGGGAATTCTTTGTCCTTCTCTCACTGTTTGAATAACACAGATTAAGCCTTAGTGATCTTTAGTTAGATGTACTGAAGAGAAAAGACAAATTTCTTTGTTATGGATCTACGTTTTAGTTGTGACCTTCTGGGCTGTTGTTGGCTTTTGTCCCTGCGATGTTGCACCAAAACTAAATGAGTAACAGAAACAGCAATTCCAGCTTCAGGTGGGAGTGTCGATATTTTCACAGTCATAAGTATGAAACTAATGCTCTAAAGTCATGTGGTGACTGAATGACTGACAGCTAGAAGTCTAAAGGAGCATCATGACTCACCTGTCAGTGTTTCTCTTAACCACAGTGGAACATGTCAGTGCTTACAAAGTGTGAGGTAAAATAAGTAAAATGTGAAGAGGAGGCATCACTCAACGCTATGTATGAATCAGACACATGAGTTTCAAAGCGTGAAAGCATGCAGAGAAGAGCAAATGGATCCACAATAGCTTTTCCCAGTGCTTTCTGCAACTCAATCCAACATCAATAGGTTGAATTACTTGCTATAATCCGCCATGTGCATCAACACAGACTTATTTTGCATGAATCCATTTTCTCCACCAGTCATGTTCATTTAGAATCTACGACACTTTCATTCTCTCAATTTGATTCATTGTGGACCGTGTTGGTTCTTCACTTGCTTCTTGTGCATACTACTATGTTGCTACAACAAATGATCTGAATAAACAAATTAAGCGGAAAACACAGATGCATCACCAGTATTCTGTAGTGTGTATCTTCCTGACACAAACCACAACCTAAATGTTTCTTTGAATTGTGCGACAATCTTGAAGAACCACAGAAACCACAGTTTCCAGCTGCGTATTTGAGCATTGATGTTCTCACAGTCGCAGTTGTGAAACCATAGCTTATTGGTCTTATCATTATTTTGTAGACAGCAAAACATGTTTTGAAGTGCCATCTGTTTAATGTGGATACTGAAGGCTTAATGCAAACCATAAGCACTAGCTGGATTTGTGTTGTACTCAATACGGCCTTTTTGGTGCAGGCAGAGGTCAGAGTCTCTGCACCTCAAGCAGGGATAGGAGACTAGTACTACTTTAAACCTACCCTGAGGGGTTTTGTGAATATTAAAATTGACCCCAACATTACCAGCCGCAACATTAAAGTGATGTACACATGACTGCATCAATAATTATAATCCAATAATAATATGTGTGTCTCTTTCGCTATTTATAATACGTCACCACATTCCTGGCGCACTTTCCCTGTGCATTTACTGGTGCTGCAGATGGGTTTACGTTGTATTTAACGGAAAGCCTGGCGCGTCTCATACAGCCGTACCTCGTGTAGCAGTATCGAATGCCGATGGCTGTGACACAGCGTCTGTATTTGACGCCCTGGGAACGAGAATTGGCTGAATATAAATATTTGAATTTATTTTTAGTATTCATTATTTTAGATTTTATTATTATTTTTTTATCTCATTGTGTGATTGTACAGTTTTAATATTGTTAAAAATATGATCTTTCCCCTTAATAATCAGTCATATTTATGCAACTTTGGAGACAAATAATGACTTGGGTATTATACTCATATTGCAAAACAATAATTTATTATATCAAACATTTAATTTGCCATTTGTTTGACACAATCTACACAACATTATCCGTGTAAAGCTTTAATATGATGACTTGTTTCTGCGTAATTACAGTTTATTGCCAGCCGGTGGCATCTGTGTCCTGTGCTGCTATTTCCATGCTCAGCTTTGCCATCTACTCTACAGTGGATACCTGTTTTATCATGCCAATTCTATTGCATAACACACCAGCTATTGTTCCAAATTAAAGCATAGTTAAAAAATAATATATACATACCCTACGCAAAATCTCAATACTCACTAGAACAATAAACATTTGTACCACTTTTAATCTTAGTGGATTTAGTCATTTGGTACATTTGAGTGTAACTTTGATGGGGAGAGGGGTGACATGAAAATTAAGTTTGATGCAAGTCTTCCTACATTATGTTGTCTCTTTCTATATCTACATGATCAATCCATCGATCGATACATCCATCAAGTGTAACATCACTTGTGGTATATATCATCTCAGCTGTTACTGTTACTCTGTTAGTACTTCCAGATATCCAGCAGAGCGTGCCAGAGTTCACAACAAGACTTTAAAAACTACTCTGCTTTTTCACCATCAGAGGGTGCTGCTTCTCCATCAATGCAAATCTAATGTTAAAGTCACAAATTGAGCTGTCTGATGAATCTTCCTAACAGCATCTGTCTGCCCTCTGTGCCACATTAAAGTCAACTCCCTCACTTTAAGCAATCATCCCACTGTGTCATCCCACTACAAATACATGGGATAGTGTCTCATGGTTTATGATGTGGGACAGTGATTTATGAAAAGGAGCCATCCTTCTCAGGACTGTACCATACTTAAAAATGTGATATTTGTATGTTATAATTAGCACATTAGAAGAAGGTAAAAAGTAAATAGGTCTGACATGGAAGCATGCAGCGAAGTCCAAAAAGATCCAGCATATCTAATGCTGTGCTTTAGAGATGTCCATATCAGTTCAACATCCTAAAGAAGGCAACTAATAGCCTGATATCTGATAATGTGGTGCAGCTACACCACATAATCAGATAATAACATACATAACATAACATTTAAAATGTTTAAAGGTGCTAAAATCAATATCAGGAGCATTTATGTTGATATGTAAAGATATAATGGAGAAATGAAGCAGAGAATGAAGTCACTCTCCCTCTGTGTGTGCTGTAATCAGAGCTTTTCTGTGCTTTGTTTTCATGGTGGGCTGGCCTCGTGTGCCTTTTTTTTGCATGTTCGTGCATGTGAGCGTGTCCCACTGACCAGCTCACGACCGCCGCTCTGCACTGCACTCATACGGCGGTTACAGTTTTTACAGAAACGTAACACCCACCCTCCGGTTCCCACTCAGGTTAACACTGTTAGCACTTTTACTGTTGTTTGCACTATCCGTGCTGTTAGCACCATTGAGAGCCATTGGGGAGGCAATATATATACTCTGAATTCTGTATAGAAAACTTTTCAAATCAAAATTTCTCATAAACAGTAACAGAATCTTCCTGGTTCGAGGATGAAACACAATACCTCAGAGCCTCAGAGGCCTGATCAATTTGAGTTCTCAGGGCTGCAGCCACTGAGTCTGGTGCTGAGGCTGGGGAAGTGCAGGACAGGATGGGAGAAAGGTACTAGATAGCTACTGCATTGTTTTGATTTCTGTAGTGGTCATTTTGGTGTTAATGTAAATGTCAGTAGGGTTGAGATTGATCTGTCTGCCTCTGTGTTTGAGCAGGAAACTTTTAAAGGTTGTTAGAGAAGTGATGGACACCTTATGTGAATATGTCACTATGGCTGGAATTATGAGCTAAAGGGGCTTACTCTACATGTACATATAGAAACATTGAGGAAGATATTAGAGGCAGTGTGTTTGTCACTATCATGTGTTTTCGAACCTTCATATAATGTACAAAGATGTCGAGCCAGGAGGGATTTGTCATTGGTCCTTTAGGCCCCTGACTTTGGCCTGATGTTGAACCCCGCAGCCTGTCTAGACACAGCGGTCTTGCTAGAATGCTTTCGGTCTGAATTTCACTGTTACTGTTCCACATATATGTCTATGGTAAAGAACAAAATAAACATTATATACAGCTTGTTTTTAAAGCCCTAGTTTTAGCCAGGATTTGAGTGGAAGATTGTTCCCTTACAGACTCAGTTGGAGTGGATCTGGTGTCCAGTTTTCCAGCTGGTGTCAAGTTCTTTCTCCTACAACACGATGACAGACCATGACAGAGGAAATGCTAATTGTCTGATACAGCCCCCAGGTTTTAATCCAATAAAAACCTTACCTGCTTTATTTCTAAGTCTCCTAACAGGAAACAGAATGCAGATTTTGACATTGTTCATGAAAAAATGCTTTTCATGGAAGAAAATCCACCTGTTAAACTTTGAATTTAAAAAAACTGTGGCGTTGAAAAAGTACCGCCATGCATGCGGTGACAAAACACAGAGTCTGTCTGGTTTCACTGGCATGAAGAATTACTTCACACAGCGGGGCTTGAGGGGCAGGGTGGATAGGCTTTGGCACGACTAAAACTTTGCATGAAGCGGCACTGACTTTGGTCTTTTCCAGTCACTAACAGCCAAAGACAACCTCATGATGTTGACTGGGACGCTGGCCAACATGTGGCTGGCCTGCCTCAGCCGGCCAAACTATATAGGAGATGGTCTGTGCCCCTTCAGGCTGCCACCACCATCTCAGTGATCTTCTTATACTCTTTGATTTTATTTTGATTGCTTGTATACATTTTGATTATGCTCCTATGTATTGACAGTTTAGCAGTCGCAGGAGTGGTGCAACCTTTATACAACTTTATACTCATCTGCGTAAAAACATACTCAAAAATGTTGATCATAGCATCACAGCCAGTAGCTGAAGCTACATTCAATAAAGAGATATATTGATGTTCGGCCCGTGATGCCCACACTCTAAGAAAAAAAATCTGTAGAAAAACGGATAATGTCCTGATAATTTTCCGTTAAGTTTACGGACATTTCCTTCAACCCTAAAAAGGAAATTTCTGTTGATTTACAGGATGTCCTCCGTACCATTCATGGACACTTCTGTAAATCCTATAGAAGACATTTCTGTAAAATTACAGCACATCCCATATAATACAATAATGACTGGTACCCATCACAATGTACTGTTCTGTGATAAACAGCTTTAAATAGCTAATAGGCTACAGCAATGCAATCAAATAAATCCACCACAGTATATACAAATTGAACATGTTTATTTTTCCTTCAAGTCATTTTTTCCCCTCTTGTAAACACAAATTCATTAAAAAGCAGTAATTTACTTTTTGCTCATGTTAACATTCATAGTTCATGGTTCTTGTTCCCACAATGCAATGCGTCATTTAAAAATACAGGTAAAAAACCTGTAAAAAATTGATACAGAAAGTTCCTTCATATTAACACGGTACATTTGCCCGTATTTTTACGGACTTTTCTTAGAGTGCACACCTGTCTCCCACGTCTAAGGTAACACTACACTAAGAGTGAAGCGATGGTAGATGGAGAAAAATGATTCCAGTTCAGACATACACCAGCAGTTTTAAACAATTGCAGCTAAATAGTTAGCATTTCTTGTTAGCCTTTTACACCAAAGTACATCTTGAGTGTAGCATTCAGGACTTAACTTTTTCACCACCGTTCCAAATCGTCCCGAAATAAAATTTAAACCGTCCCGAAGTAAATACTGGCGGTCCCAATTATAAAATTACTTATATATAATCAAAAGTGATGCTTGGCATAAATATCACACTATGCATATGATTAAAATAAATTAGCTCACTCTTTTTAATGGGCTTTTTAGATTGAAACATACAGAAAAACAGCAAGTTATATTTTAAGTACAGGTATTAAATAGACTTAAAAAATTTCAACAAAACAGACTTAGAAACAGAAATAAAACAAATCAATGTTTTACAAAAATGACCATACATTAAAGCAGTATTGTAAATTAGATTGCAATACTTTAATTTATTGCAAATTCAGTTCAAATATAAGCAACAGAAAAAAACATCAAACGAATTAATGAATGAAACTAGAATAATAGAGTGAGAGAGGACAAAAAAGTGACTTACATTTGTACATATTGATACATATTCATTTGATTTATTAATCTCACATGCATTCAATTAATAAATCAACTTTTTTATTATTGTATTATCTGTAAACTTTGCGTTACCATTTCTTAAACATCTCTAAACACAGGGGGTGTGAGCGTACCTGTGTGCACATGTGAGAAGGCCACCTGACTCGCATGCTCCAATGAGAGACACAGAGCATGGTTGGAGTTTGTGTCTGTCTTTGTCTTTTCTCGCTGTGTGCCCGTGCACTCTTGAATTGTGTACTCTCTCGCAATTCTACATTTACAACTTTGTCAGAGTATGTTATGGTTTAATCACTGTTATGTACATACATTTTTTAGGCTAGGTCTACTTTCTGTCCCACGACCGTCCCAAAATTGATAATTTCTTTTCGGGCCGATGGGACACCCTTAAATTCGAGCTCTGGTATCATTGTGTGTCCTATGTCCTAATACTGGCCTCTACTTGAAATACACTTAAACTGTTGATTGCACATTATTCCTTCTTCTTCTTCTTTTTTTTTTAAACATGCGTGCTCTGACAGATAAACAAATGTTAAGATTGTTAAGGAGATAAAGGTTACATAAGGGTAAGGATGTATTCGCTCTCGTGATGAGGTTTAGATTAGAAGATAGATACCACTCTCGTATCTGTACTGCTGACTAGCTTAAGTTAGCATAAAAACTGGAAGCAGGGGGAAACTTCTAGCCTGGCTCAGCACCTCTAAAGCTCACTAATTAACACATTATATTGCATTTGTTTAGTCTCGAGTCTCCACTGGTTGCTTGGCAACCTCACGGCAAAGTTACTGCTCCAGGCCAAGAAATCGTTTGTACACTTAGGTTTATATAACTTCATCTATATAATGTGTTAATTAGAGATTTAGAGGTGCTTGTAGGTGCATTTATAACCAGAGAGCCAGACTAGCTGTTTGACTCTGTTTTCAGGCTTTATGCTATGCTAAGCTAAGCTAGCTGTCTGATGGCTCTAGCTTCACATTTGCTGTACAGACATGAGAGTGGTATTAATCTTCTCATCTATCTCTCGGCAAGAAAGCAAATAATCACATTTCTATTCTTTTAAATTGCAGCTTTTTAGATCAAATTTTGTGCTTGAGCACCTGTGCCACCAATATAACAATTTAGTTTAATGTCACCACACGTTGTAACTATGACATCTACGTCTGCACTCTGTCTCTCTCTAACTTTAAACACAACAAGGAGGAATTTTCATTTTCTTCCTCAGTACATCTTGCTAATATAATAATCTTTCCAGTTTATCCACCCATATGAGATTATAATCATTTATTTTCCTTACTGTTCCTCTCTCATCCATTCTGATTCACACAATCATCCCTCCGTCCACCTCTTCACCTTGTCCCCTGGTGTCTGGCACGACTGCAGGCATCCAGAGAATGCCCGACATGGGGTTTGGCCGGTCGGCCCCACATACCTGCGGCATGGCATGGCAGGGCTTTAGGGGAAATGTGGCGCATGTGCCACTCAGCAGCCCCGTCTAATGTCCAGTAAGTGGCTTCAGACATGAACACTAATCCAGTCAGTGATGAGAAGGCCTCAGTCTGATGGGTCTGCTGCAGGCTGCCAAGACTGTCCGAGCACACTCTCAGGTTCAGACAGAGCACAATGAGGACAAACTCGAGGCTTCAAAGGGAATCATTGCAACTTTAATGAAATTGCATTTCCTTTGCAGGTATTTGACTGTGATGAATCAATTTGTTCATGCTTTTCCTCTTTCTTATGAAATGTTTATTTTCAAAAGGAGACACGGGACAGTGAACTTTGTTCTCAGATGAAGTAGTGGATATATGAAAAGACAGCATGTGAAACTGTTAGAACCCTTAGCAAAGCAATGTTAACCGTAAATGATACCACTGCTAAGTGGTGACAATCGTCTCATCAAGTCAGCAAACCTTTAATCTCTTTAACCCTGATATTCCCCCTTTCATTCCTCCTGAAGTTGCTCCAAAGTTATAACAAAAATTTTACACTCAATTTGTGCCGTTACATCAAGTGTAGTAGGAGTCTAGGGGCCCAATCTTACACCCGGCGGAAAGTGGCGCACAGTGCTGTTTCAGACTGACGCAATTGTCATTGTCACGCCCAGCGCCCACGTCGTGTAAGTACCAAATATACATGCGCCCATCTGTGCGCCCATGGCCGTGTTGGTCTTAAAGGGACTGTTTGTAACTTTTTAAGCGTATAAATCTACCGGGTCGGGACACATGCGCGCTCGCATACGCGCGCTCGCGTGTGGCCGGAGCCACTGCTCCTCTGCCTGCTTGCCTTCACTCACACACCGCGCGTTCTCGCTGTCTTGCTCCACCTCTAGACGTGCATGCGCGCTCACTACACACTGCAGAAGAGTCAGTTTAGCTCTGAGAATATCTAGTGAATGTACAGTGGACGTTTCTGCAGAAATAACTGCTGCAGCTCCTCCAGACCAACAGAGGTTTCCCGTGTCTTGTGAAGTGACGGGGCTCCGCAGAGAGAAACGTTATCGTCTCTGACCGGGTGCCGGTGTCTCCCTGCGGGCGCAGTGGGGAGGTGATAGCGTTTCTCTTCCTGCTTCAGCCTCGGCACCGACCCGCTTCCGGGGCTTAAGCAGGAAAAGCCAACACTAGGATCAGATCTAAATCATGTTCATGGAGAGACCTTCGTCTGGTCAGCTAACATTACTGCCAAGCAGGTGAAATATAGAGTGACATTGTGCTTTTATAATTCCCTTTAAATTTATATAATTGTGTAACACACATTTCGAAACAAAAAGATTTTGCCACGTAATTTGCCCAAATTTTACCACTGGTCCATTTGTGCAGTCCATGTTTATTCACCCCAAACAGCCAATGTGCTCTAACTGTAAATTAACTAGAAATGGCCAGGCAGAACTTCTGGATGGAAATCCAGTTTTTTCTATAATTTCCCCCCAGTCCTTCTCCTTTTTTCTCTCACCGTTCAATGTTTGTGAAGGAAATTCTTGAAGCCCTGGCTGGGATGAGGGCAAAAACCTTGCATGCAATCGTTCCTCCCCTAAAATGCACCTTGTGTTCTGTCTGAACACAAGGTAATGATACACCCACTGGTGTCCAGAAGGTTGGAACATTTTAAATTCAAATTGCCACTTCTAGTCCCGCATAAAGACAAAATGATCACACTGTGTCTGTGTTAAACATGGTATTGTTTCACATCACTCAATAGTGTTCAGAATGATTCTGCAATTTTTTTAGATCTGTGTTGCTGTGTGAACATTACAACAAATCCTCCGCAAAGGAATCTACAAACATTTTGCACCACTTATCACTGAAATGGGATTTAAGACAAAACCCTGAATAGGTTTTGCATTCTCATGAATTTAGTCATAAACATACATGTATGTAGTGTATACCTGATAACCATACACGCACACACATGCTCGAAAACTCACATACACACTCATCCGTCGTCCACCCTTTAGTCCATCTATTCAGCATTATAACTTGGGCTGTTTTTGTAACAAAACAAGGCCTAATCCTAAATTCAGGGAGCTGTGAATGTGCCTCAACAAATGGCAGACAAATGAGAAGGATTAGCGAGGGCCTGTGAAAGAGTGAAAGGTTTGCCATTGATCTACGGTGGTCCTGTTCTCTTTCAGGGCCACTCGGTCTGAAAACCCCACTGAGTAAGAGCATACAGGGCCACTCCAGAGCCCCCTAGGCCACCGAGAGACACACAACAGCCACAATTAGTCTCAGGAGCTGTAATGGCAATTCAATAAGCGCTTTAAAATTGTGCCTTAGTCCGTCTGCCACCCCCCAACCCCTCCCATCCCTCCCATTTTCGTCTACATACATAAGATTGGTATTATGAGTGGCGAGGGGCTCTTTTTTTCTTTCCCACCCACCACAGTTCTTTTCAGTCACTGTGAGAGAAAATGACCACACAGGGTTTCAAAGGTTCCAGAGGCTGTGGTTTGTTGTCGCTGAAGCAGCATGACTTGTGCCCCTGTAGATTTTGGCTAAGGCCCTCAAAATGGGCTTCTATTATTACTTTTTTCTGTCACTCAGCTGCAAATTAATTTCGAAGCAGTCAATGTAACCTTCTCTATAAACACTATTTTTATTGGGTCATGCAGAGGAACACCTTCATCCAAGTAGTGTTTTCAAGCATGTGCTGATTTGAAGATGTGCTGTACTTATGATGTCTTAAGTGGGCAGACATGTCCAGCAAATTCAGGCCTTTGCAGAAACATAAAGACACGACGCTCCGTGCAGCCTACCAGGTGCTATCTGACAGCAACAACATCATCGCATGACTCACTCTCTCAGTCCTGTGCTTACACCGATCACATCAAACACAGCCCAAACACCTGTGCTCCTGACATCAACACATCGTGGCGGAGGAGGAGCCGAGGATGTCTTCTGGATGGCTGTCATTTCCATTCTCCTGGGCTCTCTTTGGGACATTCCTCGTTGATTTTGCACAGTGTTTAGGTTTTTCCTTTTGCTTCATGATCAAAGGCCAAAGCTTTTGATCAGGACTTCCAAAGGATCCCTCTTGTTTTGCTGGCGAGCACACTGACAGGACAGTGGTGGAGCAATGATAATTACAGCTCCCATTTGGTGTCCCTGGAACTGGCACCAACAGCCAGTCGCACCCTCAGGCCAAGAAGAAAGGAGAGATTCTTGGACGGTTAAAAGAGGAGAGAGGAGAGGTAGAGGAGAAAAGATGGAGGACACACTGACAAAGAGGCGAGTCAATCGAGAGAACAGGCAGAAAATGGGATTACTATGTGCCGTGCATGTTTTAGTGTGTCTGTCCCAGCTGAGGGTTGGATAACGATCATATGTTCAGAGACACCTGTAAAACTGAAATGTACTGTATTCTGCACAGTTGTATACAGCAGCATTTTCTTACATGAAAGCAAAAAAGCGGAAATATATATCCTATATATTCTCTCTGTTGTAGCACAAAGACTGGAAACATGGGAAACTACGAGCTTACTATCCTGTGCAAAAACTGAAGTATAAAAACGAACATTTGTTGCTTAATTGGGTGCTATTTCTTCTTGGAGTCTCCGCTGGTTGCAGGGCAACTGGTCATTTTTATAGTTAAGCATTAGTATGGGTAAAACAAATGAGATGTGTTTTAATTAGTGAGCTTTAGAGACCTTGATAGGCTGATTTTGTTACGTTTGGACAGAGTCAGCTAGCTGTTTCCCCTGTTTCCAATCTTTGTGCTAACCTTAGTTTGCTAGATGCTGGTGGCAGCTTCATATTCAGTGTACAGACCATAGACTGTATATAAAGATGTACAACGCGTCTCCACTTCCTCCTACTGTTCAGAAGTGAGCCAAAATTTCCCAGATACGGGATCTGCCGTCTTCAGATTTTGACGTAATTTGAAGCCAGAGTCTGCGCTGTAATGATCAGGCGGTGGAGCCGCGGTATCGAGGTCACCCGCCTGAACCAATCACGAGCCGAGCACTGCCTCAGCTTGTTCACCCCCTTTTTACAGCCTCAAATAACTAATTAAAACCAAACTTATCAGAAAAATAAGCACTTGGACATACATTAGGGTGATAAGAAAATATATTTGACATGTACTTTGCCTTTTTAGTTTGGCCCATGTCCCATCCACTAACATGGAGGAGGCAGTCTTCATGACCTGTACCAGGGGGCGATTGAGATGTTTTTGCTTCACTTTTGGGGAGCTGTCACGTCGTCCATCTCTATATACAGTCTATGGTACAGACAAACAAGAAAGTGGTATCGATCTTCTCATGTAACTCTGGGCTAGAAAGCGAATAAGCGGATTTTCCAAAATGCCAAACTTTTCCTTTAAATTACTATATTTTACAGTTTAAATACAACAGCAACAAAAGGAGCAATTACAAGTAGTCTTTACTTTTCAAAATGTAACAATCCCTCAAGGGTGCACAGCTGAGGACAAAGACATTTGCATGGCAACAGTACAGCCAGACCCCCCGTACTGATATTTGTGTGCTGCACCCAGACCTTTGCAGCTGAACTACAGTGTGACTTCACGCCATTCTGACCAGACATGTACCCCGTCACAGTAATCTCACATTATGACAGGCTGAAAGGTTGGCCTTTATTCACCCCAAACAGCCACTATTCATCCCCGACTCTCCTTTCTGTTCGCTGAAAAGAACCGAGTGGCCTCCTGTGCCACTGGAGGGCTCGTCTGTGTGTAAATGACCTTGATGCTCGGGTGCATAGTTCATAACCGCAGAGCTTTCATCAGACACAGGGAGGTCCTCCACATCAACGCCTCTCCTGCTGTGAGTTTTGTCATGATTATGATGAGGAGGGGGATTATGTCGGAGCGCTCTAATGGAGATGTTACCAACACTTGACAATCAATGCCACGCACGAGACAAGATTAAAATGCCATTTTTGCACTTCATAATTTTGGAGACATGATTTACAAAAGGCTTGCAAGCTTAAGGGAGTGAGCCATGACTCATGATTTATCCACATTTTTTATTGAAGTTTACCAAACTCAGCATGGACCAAGGCACTCAAATGATTTTACTTTGCTGAAATGAATCTAAAGACTGTTTGTTCTGAGACTTTGGCCTTATGTACAACCTACTATTACTGGCCTATAGCTGACAGCTGTTTATGATACGTGGATCACAAATGTACCGATATCCAGTAGTAATACCATACAAAAATGAGCTGAATATGATTACTTTTTTCCCTTCTTTTTTTAACAGTATGTCTACAATCCAACACAAATAACAATAAACATCAACTTCAACCAGTTAAAGAGTACAAAATGTTTTAAATATATTAAATGTTCTATTAGCAACAGCCTTGTTGTTGAGAAAATGTTAGCAAGACTTAACAGAGAGGCAGTATGTAATAACCATTTACTACAAAATTAATGAAGTTGCTGCTTTATCTACGCTATAATGCATTAAATGACTCAAAACGTATATTATTATTTCACAACTGAACTAACGACCAAGAATCAGAGACTAGATGAGACACAATGCATTTTTTTTTTCTGATACTGATTCCTAATCTATTAGTTGTGGGTAGTTGAATGGGAGAAGCAGTCCGACAGAAGCATGCATAAACATACAAAGGTCATCTCAGAGAAATCCAGCATGTTATCCCAGTAGTTAGCTTAGTGTTCTCGTCATATGTAGACATATACAGACAGAACAGCACATTTATCAATGTGTTTGAGTCAGTAGAGATTTCCATCTTATCTGTACAGTTCAGGTGCAGATCAGTGTCTCTTATCCAGTAGTGTCAGTACAGTATATCCCAAGAGATTTGTCAGCCGATTAGACTGTTGTCAGGCTATTAAATAGGCGTTATCAGTCACTATAAGCCCCATAGATGTGGGTCAATAGGGGCCTACTACACATTTTCATTGCCTATTCACATGGTAGATCACCAAAAGAAGGTATAGAAGAACACAACAGCGACCTCTAGCGATTGTAGTTATTATGACAGTAGCAGAAGTGTAAGTCAGGCACTGTAGTATAGACAGTCTGAAACTCCATATGGGGTGAGGTCAGGGACGATGGATGGGATACAAAACACAGAGTTTTCATCCAGGAGACCGGAGTTTGCATCCCATGTAAAACCAACAATGTGTAGTTGTCTTTGTGTTTGTAATTATTTTAACCCAAAACACTGTTTTTCCCTTAACTTAACTGTTGCTTTTTGCCTAAACCTAAAGAAGTTTTTGTTTTATTATCTAAACCTAAAGAAGTTGTGGTTTTTTTGCGTAAACCTAAAGAAGTTGTAGTTTTGTTGCCTAAACCTAAAGAAGCCTTTTTGTTTGTGTTCAAAACGTGACGTTTCATTCAGTTTTACGTGCTGCTTTTAAGTTTCACTTTCACTTTTACAACATAGTAGGTATAGTAGGCCCCTATTGACCCACATCTGTGGTGCTTATAGTGACTGATAACACCTATTTAATGGACTGATAACAGTCAAATCAGGTGGATTTGTAGTAGGGCCATAGCCAGGATAGAAATACTGAGGTCATGAGTCCAGTTCCCCCAATTGTTCATTAATTATTTAGATTTCTCATGTTGTATTTTAATTATATACACCCTCACCACATTACTCCTCACATAGATTCTGGTGGAGGAACACCAATTTTGCTTTTCATTTATTTAGTTTTGTTGGCCTGAAAGTAGTCTGATTTGACCTTTCAAAAAATAGCACGTGAATTCCACTATTACATTTCACATGTAAATGTGAATTAATCATATGTGAAACTGTGTTGCACACGTAATATAAAACATTTTTTTTTTTTTTTACATATAATGTTATAGATTTCAGATGTGAGACACCCGAAAATCACTCGATATGGGAATTTTTCATACAGTAATGATGGTCCACATGTGATTGAGATGAGAAAGGTGTTTAACATGGTATGATACATTGAAAAATGTAATTGTAGAGAGTAACCACAACCCCTCTAAAAGACCCCCAAAATACTGAGAACATCAGTGTCCTCAATGGTAGCTATGGCCCTGATTTATAGCTATTTCAAAGTTGCTTCCTTTTTGTTTTAATAGTCATACTTAAAGTAAAAAAGATCATTTTTGCTGTACCAGATGCTTCCATTCTTATTTAGTTGAGCATCTAAAATAGCGTTGCTGTCCCTTTTTAGTCCTCTTAAAGTCACCCAAACACCACTTTACATGCAGTTCAGACACACAGACAGATACTGTAGCCAGACAGATGCCTGGAGATAGTATAATTCTACTGTATATTTACTGTATTACTGAACATCATTAGGGAAAATAACTTAAAAGTACATATTATACTAGCTCTACAAATGTTACAACCCTCAACAAATGTACATTTATGTGACAGGAGGATGGAGTAATAAAAATAAAGATAGCCGTCACGGCTAGATCAACACTAGTGTGAGGAGGCAGGTGAGCCAGAGTCAGAGTTCAGACTTGGGCAGCTAGGAGGGGAGCATGGGCAGGAAATGAGTGGACGGGTGTCTTCGTCGAGCCTTGTGACCTCGCCGTGGCTTCCCCCGCCCGTTCAGTGAGACAAACATCTGCCTTCCGCCGTGCTTCCAACGGAGGGAGGCGTACGTGTTGTAGCCATTCTCCTCAATGCGCTCCTTGAACTTGCAGCTCGGGTTGTACTTTACCTGTGATCAGAGGGAGGAAGACAGAGAGGTTAAAGGTTTATTCCCACTGTCCTGTATTAGGCCAGCTTCCAAGAAGTGCACAAAGGTTAATGTCTGATGTTGCAGTAAAAGATGTTGCAGATGTTTGTAGTTGATTTTAGGAGTTTGAGTTTTTGCATCAAATATTTCGCTTGTTTGTCTTCTAGCCGCCACAATAGAAGTTTTTAGTCTAAATTATTAAAGGGTTGGTTCACCCAGATTGCAAAAAACAGCTTTGTGTGTCTAGCCATGTAGATAGTTTTGGGGTTTGGAGATATCCACCAGATTTCCATCAACCCAATACAGTTTGTCAGTGGAATTTCATTTGAGCTGCTTGACGCATTAAATCTCAGAAGCAACATGTCCTTCCAGAAACAACGTTCTGGTTACTCGCAGTTAAGTTTTCATTGGGACCGACCTCTGAAACTGATCACAATGAGGTCTGCGAAATATCCTGAATAACTGGGACATTGTTGCTGGAATGAAATGTTGCTTTCATTCTTTAATGGTTTCAGTTGTAGAAACAAAGCTCAAAACCCTAAAATACCTCATATTGTAATACCACACATAAAACCAAAAATATTGAGAATACTTTGGGTGAACAACAGAACCCTTAATGTACTCAAAATGTGCTCAAAATAATAATAAAAAAAAACAACAACTTTTTAATAGGGCTGTCAAAGTTAATGCGTTAATGCAAATTTGTTTTGACGCCACTAATTTCTTTAACGCATTAACGGAACTTGCGATCTTTAGGTCGTAGCGGGCTCAGTTTTAAAGCTAGGGTGAAGATACTGGTATCATATGTAACTAGAAAAACCTAATGAATCCATTGATACCATTGGTAGGATAATTTTATGAGAGCAAACTAGATATTCCTGCCCGTTTGTGTAGATAAGTTTTAATAGGGCTGTCAAAGTTAATGCGATATTGTTTTAATGCAAATTTGCTTTAACGATACTAATTTCTTTAACGCAACTTTTTGATTTCAGTAGATTGAACGATTTTTAGGTTGTAACGGACTCACATTTAAAGCTAGAGTGAAGTTACTGGCATCATATGACAATAGAACCTAAGAAATCCGTTGGTACCAACCATGTCATACTAGCTTGTTGCTAACGAGGCTAAATAACGCTCCAAACTTGCGCTAAATTTTGGCGAGGAAAAACTGGCATGGCCATTTTCAAAGGGGTCCCTTGACCTCTGACCTCAAGATATGTGAATTAAAATGGGTTCTATGGGTACCCAGGAGTCTCCCCTTTACAGACATGCCCACTTTATGATAATCACATGCAGTTTGGGGCAAGTCATAGTCAAGTCAGCACACTGACACACTGACAGCTGTTGCTGTCTGTTGAGTTTGAGTTTGCCATGTTATGATTTGAGCATATTTTTTATGCTAAATGCAGTAGCTGTGAGGGTTTCTGGACAATATTTGTCATTGTTTTGTGTTGTAAATTGATCTCCTATAATAAATATATACATACATTTGCATAAAGCAAGCATATTTGCCCACTCCCATGTTGATAAGAGTATTGACAAATCTCCCTTCAAGGTACATTTTGAACAGATGAAAAGTGTGTGATTAATTTGGGATTAATCATGATTACCTATGGACAATCATGCGATTAAATATTTTAATATATACATCAATACCTTTTTAATGAACATTTATTGTTAAATTCTATCAAAATCATAGTATTTCTTTTCTGATCCAGTTTGTTATTCAAGCTGCGAGCTTTGTCTACAGGTATACTGATCTGTGAAGGTTACCCAACAGTCAGCAAAGCCACTTTTTCATGGGTGGTTACCACTTCTTATCAGTTAGTCAAAGAGTCTTGAAAGATATTGTAGTGACAAGAGGTTCTGCTGCATTCCCTTTTCCAGATCGTTATCGTGCTGCCATAATGAGACCCTGTCTGCGATAGCATCAGGATCGTATGAGCCTGGCGGGATTCACCTGCCTTTTTGTTATTTTGGGATGTTTCAGGCCTGGGTCTTCAGATCTGTTTATGTCTTATTTACCGTGTTAGCTTGTTGCAGGCACTTCTCTTATCACTGCTGCTGACTGATTGCTTCTCCCTGATTTCTCCTTTTCGGAGATGTAAATACATGAGCTAGACACCACACACCTCAGGTCTGATGTGGCTGGTTTTAACAAAGACAGGTGATTACTTTTCAAAGCTTGCTGTGTGAAACAACAATTGGCAGATGGCACGCGAAGACTTTTAAAGGAGCCCAGCTGGCTCTTTGTCATTGCTGGCTGGGTGTCTTTTTCTCTGCTATTTATTTTGACAGTGGAACAAGCCAACTCAAGCTGCAGGTATCGTCAGCCGTGGCCCAGGTGTACAGCCGTGATTGATTGTAACGCTCTGACCTTTCTCTGGACTTTCCAGCAGAAGATTCCCTTCGCTACGGCAGAATCAAACATGTTTGGGTAGGCGCTCATTTGGGACCCCTATACATATATACCTCCCCTACCCTCACCACCCTCCTCCCCTTCCCAGCCCTCCCATCTTGACCTCCAGAGACAATGTTGCCAGGTTGTATACGCACCGATCCAAAGAGCGTGCCTTTCTTGGACATAGCTAAGTACAGCCCGGTGCTGACAGATTTGATGGCAACAACTCCCACACTGACAGATCGGATTTCCATCAGGCCTGGAAAATAAAAGAGGGAACAAGAGTCTGGGTTAGAAACATCTAGCTTTGGGAGTTTCCCCATCAAAAGCCACTCTATCATTAGCGATTAGGATACCAGACAGCCATATGCTACGGGGGGGGGAGAGAGCCCAAGACAAGAGAAAAAAAACACATACACAGGACATGCACAATGGCCCAAAAGAGCTCCCTTTGTGTGAAGACCAGTCAAGCTCATAGCATTTCGAACAACAGGTTAAGATTTGATCATATCATAAAAGGCGGGAAATTCTTATTTTCTCATAGAAGCTTAATTGAGACTCAGACCACATCCTGAACTACATCAAATTTGTAACACGCACTTCTGTAGCACACACATACACAGTGTCTGAGCCTGCACAGTGTCATTCTGCCTCGCTGCTTGCATCCATTCATGCCTCCTGACTCCAGATGTGACACTCCATCCTGATGATGCCCAGCGTTGTTTACCGAGGGACACAAAACCCGTGTCTGCTGGCCACTTAAGCAGCCTCTCCAACTCACTTCACCCTATGAAAAAGCTGGCAAGCTTGTGGGCTAATTGTTTCCTCTGGGCACTGATTGCAAACAAGTCCCATGTGGCTCACTCTTGATCTGGTTTTTGTCTGCATACAAAAATAAAGGCACACACCCATTGTCATGGCTACGACAGGGAGATGTTTTGGAGATGACCTGAGGGCTTACCGCAGGGTTCTGAATAGCAGCTAATTGCTGGAGATGGAAGCTCTCCTTTGGATGATTTTTTTCTGGCTTCATTCACCCACTTACCCCTTCAAAAGCGCCCTGATGTGGCCTGCTATCTGATCAGAGCACGAAATCTTCTTTTTACACCCCTGAAAACCAAATCTGTGCAGAGAAAACATGCAAATGTTGCTGCTCAAAGGCTAGGCACTGCTGGATATTTATGAAAAAAGGGATTGTTGGCTTTGGAAAGATGCTGTAAACATCGCACCAGATCAAGGTGCTGAAGGACAGGGTGACCCAAAGCTTGTAGGAAATGAAGGCGTCATAAAAGCAGCAGTGGGCCACTGGCCACCCAACTGACCAACCCCCAGCTGCTTCGGTACAACCGCAAGTCTTGTGCAAAGCAGTGACTGAGTTCCTGAGCCGTCTCGCTGGTTAAACCCATCCAGCAATGAAAAATAAACGCTCACACTGGGGGTTTTGCAGCTGCTACTCCCCCTGCACTGCAGATTTTTCTACCTACTTATTCGTGCAAATGCAGATTTTGTTTGGAAAGAACAGCAAAGCTGAACTTGGCGCATAGGCTCGACTTAATATGTTTTTGCATGAAATAATGAGCTATATATTTGTTTTAGAGCAGGCTTTAAAGGGTAGGTTCACATTTTTTTTCAAGTCTATCTTAATACACAACAAGTTCTCCAAATTAAACATAAAAATTAGGACTGTCAACGCAAATTCGTTTTAACGCCACTAATTTCTTCAACGGATTAACACAATTGGTCTTCCAGAGGTTGTAGCGGGCTCAGTTTTATAGGTAGAGTGAAGATAATGGCACTAGATGAAACTAGAAAAACCTAAGGAATCCATTGGTACCAACCATGTCATACTAGCTTGTCAGGAAGGAGGCTAAATAATGCTCCAAACTTGCGCTAGATTTTGTCGAGGAAAAACTGGCATGGCCATTTTCAAAGGGGCCGCTTGACCTCTGACCTCAAGATATGTGAATGAAAATGGGTTCTCTGGGTACCCACAAGTATCCCCTTTACAGACATGCCCACTTTATGATAATCATATGCAGTTTGGGGCAAGTCGTAGTCAAGTCAGCACACTGACACACTGATAGCTGTTGTTGCCTGTTGGGCTGCAGTTTGCCATGTTATGATTTGAGCATATTTTTATGCTAAATGCAGTACCTGTGAGAGTTTCTGGACAATATTTGTCATTGTTTTGTGTTGGTAATTGATTTCCAATAATAAATATATACATACATTTGCATAAAGCAAGCATATTTGCCCACTCCCATGTTGATAAGAGTATTAAATACTCGCGATTAAATATTTGAATCGACTGACAGTCCGAATAAAAATGTGTTGTTTGTCCATGCCCCTTATAAAGACACATAGAAGTGATCTCTGATCTTACAACCCTATTGACAGGATGACTTCATGTTTCTGTGTCTGCCAGAACCATTTTATCTCTGTTTTATGATGTGACACTATGGTTAAGGTTCGGTTAGGTTTAGACGCCAAAGTGACTTAGCGAGATTAAGGAAAGCTCATGGTTTGGGTTAAAATAAGTACTTGTTTAAGGTTACAGAAAGATTGTTGTTTGGGCTAAAATTACTGCTTTGCTAATCTTATGGGAGCTTCGTCTTCATGGTTACAATAATAAACACTTGGTTGAGGTTTGGGAGACATTGTGGTCATGCAGAGAAAAAAAGCACCGTTGACTGTCGGTTGGAAATGGGAAGTGAGCATCAGTCTCCCGTGTTAAAGTCTGATGTTTTGTTGACCCTTTCATCCACGCAAACCTTCCTACGCAGACTTTTTCAAGGAGCACATCTGAAGAGCTCCAAAACTTAAAAACACACATCTGCTGCTCCCATCACCCTGAACACGCAACTATCTGAACGTTTTTTTTCTGCATCCCCAGTCGTGCTAACCAAGTGAGGTCATCTTCTTTAGGCACAGACTCAAAGGAGTACAAAGAGTAAAAAGGAGGAAAGAAAAGACGAGGAAGGTAAACAAACACAAACTCCTGTTGAGTGTCTTTCTTCTCCGACAGGACCGTGTAAATGAAGCTCTCTCTGCGCTCGCCACAGCTGCAGGGAAGGAGGGAATGCCTCGGTCGAGTCCATCCAGGTACCAGCCCAGCTGCACCCCCATCATTCCTGCACTGCCTCTGATCCTCCGAGGAAACATTAACACTTTGATGGCAGCCTCCTCTTTACGAGCTGTGTTTACAAACACCGGGTGTGCTACGGTGGCACCTGGAGCGTGCAAGGGACTCATAAGCAATTAGCTGAGGCCCGGCTGGTGATTGGAGCGCTGCAAGGATTTATGGGGGATTAGTCCAGGCCAATGAAAACCGCTGGTGCCTGAAAGTGGTGCCAGCAGTAATTGCCATTATTTGCTGCTCTGAGTTCCAGGCACAGTAGGTGTGTTGGAAGGATGTTTGTCGCAGCCGAGACATTGTAAAGAGTTGACCGTGAACAGTAAAAATGTTTAAAATTAGAAGAAAAAGTATAGTCTTCAATAAATCAATCCACTGGCTAATATCTGTAGGGATAGGTACGTTTGTGTTAGCAATCATTTTGTGAAGCACTTCAACAAAACTCGCATCTATAACACATTAAATATCGTCCTTTCCTTCCTCCGGTCTCATAGGTACCCTACATGTCATTTCATTCATACATGCCGGTGTAGCAGCCAGAAGACACAAAAGATCTGAGGACATGAAATGGGGATTTCACATTGTCTAGAGGAATCACTTGGGCTCTGGACGCTTGACCACACATCTATAAAGACCAGTTAGATCCATATAACTCACAGTCCCCCCTTTGAAAAGTCACTCCATTGTGTTCAAAGCCTGAGAAATCAGAGTGAGGTATTTCGAGCTATTAGAGGGTTTTCCTAACTGCTGAAATCCAAAGGTCACTTTACTGGAAGGAAAGGTTGTATGCTGAGTTTAGGTTTGAAGAAATGTGCTGTAATATCGATACGGTTTTCTAGAAGTACACATTTTTGACTGAAACTCTTTCTTTTAAAAGTCTTTTTTTAAAGAAGTCCAGAGATTTAATTGTTGCCGGTTCTTGAGAAATCCTAAATTGATTGTGACTTTTTAGCCCCCTGCTAACCAACTTAAATTTAGGTTGGATGAATAGGCATCACGAGAGGGTAATCCTGGTCTGAATTGTTAAAAACAAGGGCTGTCAGTCCATTAAAATATTGCGATTAATCGCATGATTGTCCATAGTTAATCACGATAAATCGCAAATTAATCGCACATTTCTAATCTCTTCAAAATGTACCTTAAAGGGAGACTTGTCTAGTATTAATACTCTTATCAACATGGGAGTGGGTAAATATGCTGCTTTATGCAAACGTATGTATATATCTACTATTGGAAATCAATTAACAACACAGAACTATGACAAATATTGTCTAGAAACCCTCACAGGTACTGCATTTAGCATAAAAAATATGCTCAAATCATAACATGGCAAACTGCAGCCCAACAGGCAACAACAGCTGTCAGTGTGTCAGTGTGCTGATTTGACTATGACTTGCCCCAAACTGCATGTGATTATCATAAAGTGGGCATGTCTGTAAAGGAGAGACTTGTGGGTATCCATAGAACCCATTTTCATTCACATATCTTGAGGTCAGAGGTCAAGGGACACCTTTGGAAATGGCCATGACAGTCTTTCTTTGCCAAAATTTAGCGCAAGTTTGGAGCGTTATTTAGCCTCCTTTGCAACAAACTAGTATGACATGGTTGGTACCAATGGATTCCTTAGGTTTTTCATCTGATGCCAGTATCTTCCCTCTGAGCCCTCTACAACCTAAAAATAGCAAGTTGCGTTAATGTGTTAAAGAAATTAGTGATGTTAAAATTAATTTGCGTTAAAGCGTTATTATCGCGTTAACTTTGACAGCCCTATTAAAAACGTATCTACACAGGAATATCCAGTTTGCTCTAATAAAAGTATCCTTATTCTGGTGTAATAGTTGACTTCGTTTAGAGAAAATTAAAGTATTTTGAAATTGTAAATAATTTTCATTCAAGAACTGTTACAAATCTTTTGAACAATATCACAATTAGAAAGAAGAGAGAGAAACAATGGAGACAAATTAATTCTTTGTCCCCGAGTTGCATTGGAAACTGAAGGTCACTCCTGCTCCGCGTTCTGCTGAGCAAGTATCAACTGATGGCCCTATTGAGCTCATGAAAAAGGTACTTTTGGCTTCCCACTTGCAATTGGCAAGATCTCTTAACCTTTGACATGTTTTGGCTGGGACTGTCAATAAACTCAAGCTGCCATTACAAGCAAATCCCGCACTATACATGTCTAGTCAACTGTGGACTTGCCATTTATTTCTCCTCTATGGGATTTTTAAAAGCATAGAAAAAGTCTTTTACCCAGTCTTTTTTTTTTTTACTCTTTCTTTTCTTTCCGTCCCCCATTTTTTGGACGTTAGCCCAACGTCAGATCATTCAAGCCTTTTCTGACTTTGAAAAAAAAAGGCAGAAAGGAAAGAGAGAGAGACACTCTCACGGGGTTCCCTTTTGTCAGACTCATGGTATGGGGGAGGAGGAGGGAGCGGGTACAGGGTGAAGGTGCTGGTTATAAGATGGGGGTTTCGGAGGTGGGGGCAGGCTCTTCCAATGGCTGCTGCCCCGAATAAGTCTTTGTTACTCACCTGAGAGGTGAAGAGCTAGACAAGATCTTATTAATGACCAAGCGTTTTGAATGGGGCTCTACAAAGTGTGGCAAAATGGTTCCTTTCATCACAAATTTAAAGCAGAAAAGAGTGAAAGACTGAGCAAAGAGAGAGTGAGAAAAAGAGATTTCCCTGCTCCTTTCCTCCTGTCTTCTTTTTGTTCCTTTTCCCAGGTCTTTAATTTCTTGGGTTGCCCCCTTGAGCAGCCCTCCATGGCTCAGTGCTCGACCAGAGCAGAGCCTGGGAATCTTGGAGTTCCCGCTGTGCTCCTGCTCTTGATTGACATACCTTTTCAATTATTTCACAGTTTGCTTGCTTTTTAAACGAAGAGGGCCCTGTTGTGTTTTTCCTTCTGCCCTCCTTTTCAAAACACAAGCTTTTCATGTCGGGTCTGGGCTGCCGGGCCTAATGGCTGTGACCAGCACCTTTGATCTGCCATGACCCCCTCGAAGGGTCTGGTACTGGGCGAAGCAGCCGCCTGTGTGTATCAGCACAGACAAAGGCTGCATCACTCACTATTGCTTTAAACACCTTGAGAGATTACCATGAGAACAGGCGCTCTAGTGGAGGCCATCACAGGTGGTGTGATATGGAAACTTGGACATTAACCCTTGAATGTACAGTAAAATACCAACCCATGATGGAATGGGTTTGGATTTGTTAATTTTGGTTAGTTTGTTTAATTCCAGAGGGAAATGTGTAACCTGCACATAATTTATGTTTTAGTATATTTGCCAGGGCCGTCAATCGCTTAAAATAGTTAATCGGGATTAATCGCAAATTAATCGCACAATTTGTATCTGTTCAAAATGTACCTTAAAGGGAGATTTGTCAAGTATTTAATACTCTTATCAACATGGGAGTGGGCAAATATGCTTGCTTTATACAAATGTATGTATATATTTATTATTGGAAATCAAATAACGACACAAAACAATGACAAATATTGTCCAGAAACCCTCACAGGTACTGCATTTAGCATAACAAATATGCTTAAATCAATCAAACTCAAGTCCAACAGGCAACAACAGCTGTCAGTGTGTCAGTGTGCTGACTTGACAATGACTTGCCTTAAACTGCGATTATCATAAAGTGGGCATGTCTGTAAAGGGAAGACTCATGGGTACCAATAAAACCTATTTTTTTTCACATATCTTGAGGTCAGAGGTCAAGAACCCCTTCCAAAATGGCCATGCCGGTTTTTCCTCACCAAAATTTTGCATAACTTTGAGTTTTATTTAACCTCTTTTGCGACAAGCTACTTTGACATGGTTGGTACCAATGGATTCCTTGGGTTTTTCAAATTTCATATGATGAAGATCTTCACTCTAGCTTTAAATCTAACCCCGCTACAACCTTAAAATCACAAGTTGCCTTAATGCATTAAAGAAATTAGTGGCGTTAAAACAAATTTGCGTTATTATCGCGTTAACTTCGACAGCCCTAATTAGTATAGTTGAAAAACACAGCACAGCTATCGTCATTTACCTGCATTTATGTTGATTTTGTCAGACATCACAATCATTTAACAACTAAAAAGAGGATGAATATATTTAGCTTTTCTATTATACAGGTGTTTCCCTGGGCAGAGGTCTCCTTGTTCATTCTTCACAAAACTACTTTCATCACCGTTTTTGACTACTATACAAACATAGCGACCGGACCCTTGAGGAGGACACACTCTGTATGTAGATATAAACGGCTCATTCTAAGGTAACGAAAACACAAAGATTCTCATTTTCAGCTGATTATACACTAAAGAAAACATACTTCTTAATATTATATGCCATTTCTACCCCACTAAATGCTACACACTGGTCCTTATAATCGTAAAGCAGTGACAGGGAACAATTTACTGCACAATGAGTACTTTCACTTTTCATACTTAAAGTACATTACTTACATATTTTTACTTAGATAAAGTTTTGAACGCAGAACATTTACTTGTAGTGGAACATTGCCACAGTGTGGTATTATTACTTTTACTTAAGTAAGGGATCTGAATACTTCTTCCACCACTGTTTGAAAATGAAGGCAGAGCCCTGATCATCTCCCTGCATGCTCTCAGAGCCACTGACACAGAAGCAGCGATTCTTGTGCTGACACACCACTTGCCGTGGATTTGATCAGTCACCACACCATAATCTCAGTTTTTTTTTTTGTGGCTCAACATTATGTTGTCACGGCATAAACAATGGCCTCTGCCCCAAATCGATGTCATGATTATGCTTTATGGCCCATTAAATGAAAGGGCAGCATGCTATCGCTGCTGCTTGTGTTTCTTGGCTGCCTTTCAGGCTGCAGGTAAAGCCTCAGCTTTTCTTTTCATTGCAAGTCAAACAAATGTGTTTTTCATAATGGCAGCATACTTAGAAAATTCACATGACAACTGACTGATCTGGTTTTTGCCACTTTTTATATGTGGTTTAGATTCAGGTTAATATCATGCTGTGTTTCTGGCTTCAGTACCCTGTAAACGAACTAAGTTCTATAACGTGTAGTCTGACCACATCTATTCTACATGCAAAACTGGGGAAAGTGGGGAAAACCCTACCATCACAGCCTCCTTTTGGCTGCATCCCACTGCCACAGAATCTCTTTTCAAGAACTCTGTTTCGTTTGTCATTGTGGTCTCAACACAATAAATCGCACTAAAGGGGATAACAGGGCACCCTCGTAGGCAGTCATGGTGTTGTACTCAAGTCGTACACACGAAAAGACAAACCAAACACTGGCTCTGGATAGGGCCGTTCACGTTTTCACATTTTCGCGTTGGCCACCGTAGCTCTTCTACTTGCTTGGCACATAGGAGAAGTTTCAGTTGGTTGCAATCTGCAACCTCACCGCTAGATGCCACGGAACCCTAGACACTGCACCTTTAATATCTGTGTTGCAGTTTACAGCTCTAGATGTTTAAGCTTGGGCTAATTTGAACTACTTTAAATACTGTTGGGTAGTTTAATCTACAGCAATGCATCATATTCTATAAGATCATCCTGTGTTTGTAGCGTCACGTCACAGCGTCCTGTCAGAACCTCATGTCTCTAAAAAGTCAACTTTTCGTGAACTCAGAAAAACAGACATCCAAGAAGCTTTTTAAATAGTTTATTTAGCTTAAGAAGCAGGAGAATTTTCTCAACATATAAAGGAACACTTCCAATCCAATACACAGTATACAATACACTGATATCTCTACTGTGAGGCACGTGATACCGGGTCAGTGATGATCTCATTGTGGTGAGAGGCTGATATGAAAGCTGATCTTCAATTTGCTGTGGAATATGACAGCGTTGCGGAACCGGAGGGATAATTTACAGGAAACACAGTGTGCTGGACTGGAATCGTTGACAATTTGCATATAATTTTGTTTTCCATTGTCTTACAAAGAGGATGCTAATTATTTTAAGCAGCCCTGTCATGTTTGTTGGGAAACTGAACTCAGTCAGTTCAATACTAGCATTTATAGTGACAGTTAGAGCAACCTTCCAGTACTTTTAGGTGTTTAGGACTGGGACTAACTGTAGCACCACTTGAAAGCAAAACATTGAGCATATTTATGTTTTCGGAGGGTATATGGATGGTCCTACATGGCTTTCTTATACCATACGGGACAGGTCAGGTCAGAAAAGCAATGATCAGCCACATAGACTCTAGATTAGTTGAAACCAGAGGATGGAGTCAAATCACAACACACAAATGCACAAGACATACACAAAACACACCCAAACTGAGTCAAAGGCAAGAGTAAACATGATCCTCCTGATGAACCAGGCCTTCAGTGGATGACTGAGAGTCTCTCCTGGTAAAGTTTATCGACCAAACATTTGACCCCCAAGATAAATCCACCCCACACAGCCCTTGATTAGCAGATGATGTGGAATTCCCTAAATGGCTATTTCCAATGTTGAGGGGGTTGGCTATGGTGGATTGTAACCAGGTACATTAGGCAAATACTGCAACAGAAAGACAAGACATCAACAGTAATATTGAACAGCGTCGTGGTGTTTTGGGTGCACTGCAGCACAATGGACTGGACTGCTCTGCAGGCAGAAACTTCTGAGCATGGAGCACATTTTGGCCACGAGCGAAGTCAGAGCAGGTGTTTTACATCTGTTTTTGAAGGCAGAAGTACCCGCTTTGACATGACTGATTGGAGTGCCACAATGATTTTCTGCCCTATATCTTAAATAACATTTTAAATTAGGTCTTCTTTGATTGAATTACTAGTTGTACTCAGACTTTTGAAGACATGCCAAGGATATTAAGTCAGTTTATAAGCAGCTGCACATTTTGATGTACTTCGCACATTGCAGGTTTACACTCCAATTTAAAAGTTTTCACCTAGTTCTGTTTTTATACAGCTTTTAGGAGGTTTCAGGTACATTTGAAATATTACGGTTAAGGTCAGGGGAAGGGATTTTATGCTCTTCATTCTAAAAGGTTTCTTATTTTGGTTAAAGTTGAGGCTTTGCTCAGGATTTCCCCATTCATTAATTAACACCCTGGTTGAGTCACTTCATACACATAGTGATGAAATGATGACATTTATTTTTGTTTGAATAAGTGTGATGATCAGGCTCAAAATACGTATGATGCAATGCCTTTATTGGTTTAATGGACTGACCAGTTCTGGACAGCAATATAAAATTTACAGTCTCTTTAAAGGAGCTGTGACTGCCACTCTGAGAGCTCTGAGAGGATTTGTGCTTTGGTGTTTGTGAGTGGCCCTCTGTTGCAGAGCAGAGCAGCTGTCGGTCTACAGGCAGTTCCTCCCTCCCTTCCTACAAACTGTACCTGTCTTTCTCTCCTTCCTCCTGTCTCCCATCTGCCAGCTTGCCTTTCACTGCCCGTCTGTCCCTCACGTCTCCTCTGTCGTAGCACTTTGGTCTCACAGTCTGGTTCTCTCCCTGCCTGGGTCACCCCTCCTCTCCCTCCCTCCCTCCCTCCCGGGCCTGTCTGCAGCGGGTCTGCCGACATGCATCATACCTATTAACTCTCACAGGACTGGGATGATTTATTCATCCCCTTACTATACCAACAGCTATGAGATATGTCTGCCCCGAGCTGAGCCGGGCTGGACTGATCTCACACATGCACACAAAAACACACAAAACACACAGCCTGTTACAAATCTCAGGTTTTTGTCACTTTGGGTTTTTTTGTGCAACAGAAGCGAGATTAGAACAACAAGGTAGGATAAGAAAAAAATAGTATTATTCATTAGATATTCAGTAATGAAATTAACTGAACAGCCCTCATTCTCATTATCCACCACATGTTTCTAGGGATGCACCAATACCGGATCGGATATCGGGCCTCAAAAAGCAGGATCGGGTATTGGTGACAATGGGGCCGATCTATTCAATTCAATTTATTCAATTTTATTTATATACTATATACATTATATACTGGAATTTTAATTCCTGTTTAAGTTTTGACCAATTTGTTGCTACATTAAAAAGGTTTACACTTGAATTGTACTTCCTGTTAATTTTGAAGATTTATCACGTTTTTGGTGTACGATTTATTATTTTAATAATATATAACAATTCAGTAAATTTATATCTATGTATTTATTTTCCACATTTAGTTTTACAAAGTTAAAAAAGCAATATTTAAGTCAAGCCTGATGTTGCCTTACACATAAAAGAATGATTCCAGTCACCTCCATACAGTGCGGCATACAGCTTATTAATTATATACTGGAATCAGAGCGGTACTCGGTGTTGGCCGATACCCAAAGCCCAGGAATTGGTACCGGTATCTGAAAAAGTCGAATCAGTGCATCCTTACATGTTTCACCACGTATCCTCATATAACGCTTTGTATGATATCTTGCGAAAATGTATTTCTCATTTTCCGTGTGTTCATCAACACGAGCGATCAGTGCGCCTGCACAAGCCCCTGCAGTGCAGAACCTGTTGTTTAGGCAGCAAGACTAGGTGGTTAGGTTTAGGAAAAGATTGTGATTTGGGTTAAAATAAGTATGTATAAACTGTTTCATTAAGTTTAGGCAACAAAACTGCTTAGTTAGGTTTAGGAAAAAAACATAGTTTGGGTTAAAATAGGCATGCTTGTTATGTTAAATAACTATTTGTTGCGAAACTTACATAGGTGGCTTTAGTTAAGTACGTAAGTTACAACCCGGTCTCACTTTCAACTCGTCAAGTACCGCCGCTTGGTACCCCTTGGCATCGGCTACTGATAGACAGAGGCACCTTTAGCGACAGTATGTGATGAACCGGGCTTTTAACTAACTCCAATGAAAACCCTGCCGCGGCGTTATTCGACGGTCAGAGGAAGTGACGTAGTATTAAGAACGTGAGAGTTAGTGGTAGCCCTGTCCGTCCTGGCTCACGATTACGTGGGTTATATACAAATTACAATGTATTACTTTTCGTAGGTATAAGTACGAACAGTGGGTGAGAACTGCCTGCAGCAGCAGATTCAAGCCAACATGCCAAGTAATTCAGTTCCTCAAATGAGCTCAGACTGTCTGGAAGTCTGTTTCTCTTGCCTAATATAGTTCTGAATTCCTGGACAGTTAGGAATCCTTCAACTCGACTTATGTTTGATCAAACAAAATGTATAATTAAAGTAACAGCAAAGGAAATAAGAAACAGGATTATTTTTGCACCTTTCTTTTTTTCCACACACTTGAACTTTCACAGATCTAAACACGCTGTCACTCTCTAAATCGCTCTGTACACACGGTGTGCATGTGTGCTGCCATTTCAATACGACTGTGTACAGTGTCCTCTATACCTCGAGGAAGTAGGACGCAGGAAAGACTGGTCTGCATATTGTGTGCGTATTTGTGTGAGTACATTCCCTTGCATGTGTCCCGCCCCATCAAAGGAACAAGGACGATGGATAGAAAGGACAGGAAGAAAGGAGAGAAAAGACTGGCAGAGGGCTGGTCTTCCCTGCCCACATATCACTTGCTGTTCCCACATTCCATTAAAATCTCTGGAGGGATGAGAGTCAAGATGAGACTGATAAGATTATTTTCCTCCTGTCTTTTTAATCTCAGGCCATATTCAATGGCCAGTGCCTTTTGTTCAGCAAGGGTTTTATTATTATTAGGGCGGTTGATCAAATAAAATATTTAATCACGATTAATCGCATGATTGTCCATAGTTAATCATGGTTAATCGCACATTTTTTATCGTTCAAAATGAACCTTAAAGGGAAATTTGTTAAGTATTTAATACTCTTATCAACATGGGAGTGGACAAATATGCTGCTTTATGCAAATGTGTGTATATATTTATTATTGGAAATCAACAGGCAACAACAGCTGTCAGTGTGTCAGTGTGCTGACTTGACTATGACTTGCCCCAAACTGCATGTGATTATCATAAAGTGGGCATGTCTGTAAAGGGGAGACTCGTGGGTACCGAGAGAACCCATTTTCATTCCCATATCTTGAGGTCAGAGGTCAAGGGACCACTTTGAAAATGGCCATGCCAGTTTTTCCTCCTCAAAATCTAGTGCAGGTTTGGAGCGTTATTCATCCTCCTTCGCAACAAGCTAGTAAGCATGGTTGGTAAATGGATTCATTAGGTTTTCTAGTTTCACATGATGCCAGTATCTTCACTCTAGCTTTAAAGCTGATTCCGCTAAAAACTGCACGTTGCGTTAAAGCGTTAAAGAAATTAGTGCCGTTATAACGAATTTGCGTTAATGCATTATTATTGTGTTAACTTTGACAGCCTTTCTTTTTATCATCATTATTATTATCATCATTAGTTTTGCTCATAACTGGCATTTAGGATTGATTTCAGAGAATTTATGGCATTCACCAATTATACCTCCATTATAACACCTGACAGTGTAATAGCCTGCTGTATAATATACTTTCGTCCATCCATGACTGTCTCGTCCCCTTGACCGAAGTCTTTGGCTGCTTTGCTTTAACTTCATGTCAAATCATTCCGTCTTTATTTCAACTCTTCTTGCTGCTCTGCAGTACTGGGGATATCAATCTCTTCTGTTATTGAACGAGCAAATGTCATCCGTGAAGAAATACCTTTAAATTACAAGAGGAAATCTGGAAACAATTTCAAGTGCACTCACTCAAAGTTGTGTGCTCAAGCTGGTCTTCGGCCAGTTCCCGCTGCCTGCCAGACTGAGCCACTGAGGGAGGTGTAAAGCAGAGACAATCTTCTTCTCTACAAGCCGGGCCCAGTTTTTTTGAGCCATGTGAACAAGCCACATGGTGGTGATCTGCTGAAAGCTGACTCCCGCACTCCCTCGGCCCCAGCCCCGGCCGCAAGGGGTGACATTCTCTCACACACAATCCAGAGGCCGGTCCTCTTTCAGGACTCGCACTCGGCCCTGTTCCCCCCACCCTTTCATACGGTGCTGCTGGGAGAAGTACTCCAGGGATTAGCCCAGCCAGGTCTTTCAAAGGCCATTAGAGCAAATTACAGGTATCCTGTTACCAGTGCGCTGGGACAGGCCAGGTGAGGGGCGCAGAGGCCAGGCGGGAGAGCAGGGGTCAGCTTGGGACAAAAAGACAAGGCCACCCTGGGCCCCACTCTATCGGAGTGTCTCCCTGGCTCCACAAACTGGTAGGCCTGCATCTATGAATGGCTCACTTGATGGGACCTCAGAGACATTGTCTCACCACCGTAACTTTAGCCTTTTTTTTCTTAGTACCCCTCCGCCCACCCCCCCACAACTCACTCTCCCCACCCTAGTTTTCTCGTCTTTCGATTGATGTGGGCATGGCTCTGCCCAGATAACTGATCACACAAAACGACTATAAAACATGAGCAAAATTCAATAGAACACGACACAAGGCTGTGTCATATCAACCGCGGTATTGAGAGTATGATCTAAACGCTGCAAACACTCAGTCATGTCCTGGCTGCACTACGCCACACAGAAAGCTCTGCCTTGGGCCAAAGATTTCAATTGAATTACATTAGCCATTTCTACTTCAAACCTAAATTGAAATCGTAATGGACCACACAACCATTAATGTGTGTCTTGTCAATGTATCAGTATGCTGCAGGCTTCATGAGCCTGATGCTGCTGATAACGTTGTGGAGATGGCCACTGGGAGTTCCGCATCCTGCCATTTTCTTTTCTCTCGACTACTCGCACACACACTCCCGCCCGCACACACACATGCCTCTTGGCCACTTGTGCCGGCCACACATGCCTCACCCAATCCCAACTGGTGGATGACAATCTAGCGGAGGAGTTGCGGAAGTGTTTCATTAGCCAATTACCGCTGGTAGATAAAGCCCGCGTTCCCACAGTCCGCAAGGCCGGGGGTCAAATGTGACCAATTACCCTCCATCCCCTCACAGGACAGATTAGTCTGTCTGATTTATCCCCAGACAGACTGACCCAATACTCCAGAATCACCACCCACATCTGGATCTATCTCTGTGTGTGTGTGGAGAGAGGCAGCTGTATGTGTGTTTGACCAATTTCACTCTTCAAAATCACTGCTTATGCAGTCAATGAAACTGCAAAAGTGATACTAACGGGCACTAAATGTTAGTACAAAGTAGGAGTGGAGCAGCATACAAAATTCACAGTTCGGTATGTACCTCGGTTTTGGGGTCACGGTTTGGTACGTTTTCGGTACAGGGAAAACGACAAAAATAATAGCCTAATAATAAATAAATTCTTTTATATATATTTTTTATTTTAGTGGCTCATAGTCAAAAACAATGGCAAAGCTCAGGTCAAAGACTCTGGCAGTACTGGTACTCTTCTACCACACACACTGCCCATCAAACAGTGATTAGTGTATCTGCATGTCCTGTCAGCATGCACTCCATGTACCACTGAACACTAACTTCCTTGGACATGCTAAGCTGTGATTGTATGTAATGGAACATCAGTCAGTTCATTAGGGACCTCCAGGATGCTGAATCAAAGGGAAAAGACCCTCCGCTGATCAAACCCCAAATTTACAAGCATGGTGGGGGCAAGCCAGCCAGAAAAGGTAACACTAGAGGACAACCTGAGGGTGAGTGGTGGGGTGGAGGGCTGGTGTAGTGAGGCTGAGGGATAACAGAGGTGAAAAAGGTTAACGAAGCCCGCCGTGTGCTCCTCTGTGTCTGTGTGGTACCGAGGGGCCGCAATTTTACCAACAAGAGGCCTTTTCTTTAATCAAGGAGGGCAAACTGCCTCCAAATCATGCATCACATCCGTAACAAGCGAACAGCGAGCTATCAAAGACTTCACAGATAGTTACGAACAGATCTGCCCGCCGAGAGCTTTGTGACTCACGGCTTCTGCAGTTTCCTGCACTTTGGTGCCCTGGAGGGGGGAGCGGCTGGGATGGCGGGATCCACATTAGACTGAGGTCATTCTCTGTGCCACTAAATTGCAGTAAGCTGGTGTGTTGCATCTGTGGCTGGTTTGGTTGGCTGTCCAGACCAGACTCAGCCACTCTGAGTGGAAACACAATCAGGACAACACAAAGGCCTTGTTTACAGATTCCTACCTTCATCTTCCCTGGTAGTTATTGAAGAGCATCCACATCTGTGCCAAACCAGCGTTCTCTGTCAGTTTTAACCACAGTGAATCTGTGCCTACATTGGCAAGTAATGGTTTATTTTTCGTACGGCTGTCAACCGATGAAAATATTTAAACGCAATTAATCACACATTTTTTATCTGTTCAAAATGTACCTTAAAGGGAGATTTGTCAAGTATTTAATACTCTTATCAACATGGGAGTGGACAAATATGCTTGCTTCATGCAAATGTATGTATATATTTATTATTGGAAATCAATTAACAACACAAAATAATGACAAATATTGTCCAGAAACCCTCACAGGTACTGCATCCAGCATAAAACAATATGCTCAAATTATAACATGGCAAACTGCAGCCCAACAGGCAACAACAGCTGTCAGTGTGTCAGTGTGCTGACTTGACCATGACTTGCCCCAAACTGCATGTGATTATCATAAAGTGGGCATGTCTGTAAAGGGGAGACTCGTGGGTACCCATAGAACCCATTTTTATTCACCAAAATTTAGTGTAATTTCCCGATTTCCCGTCTTGTAAATAGCATTCATGTCAAACTTCAGGTTGTAACTACGACTGGGAAACTTTTCTGTTTTTTGCAGAGAGTGGAGGCTGAAAACCAAACAAACATGGACGCCTCACATCTCCAAAAGTTGGCTGATAAATGTATTTAAACTTAAATTTGATAGATATTGCGAAATACTGTCAATGCACATTACTTTTAAAGGGGCACTTCACAGATTAAATGTCGTATAACGTCTTCTGTAGTGGGAAATTCCCAAAGTTTGAAAAATGACCCTGATGATGTCATGTCATATCTCGCCTCAGGCTTGAGACTTACATTTTTTAACTGAAAGCTTACATTACAAATTGGAGGTGTGATGATTGAAAGAAGTGGACATTTCTGAGGCAGGGCTGGTCTAATGAAAGACACTATTCAGATGCATTATGGGAAATGTAGGACCCATATGAGCTTGACCCATACTTGGGACTAAAACTCAGGATATCTTGGTCTTTACTGCTTCGATTTTGACCATTCTTTGTTTAAACTGTCTCTTGTGAGACGGAATACAGGTGTTTTTTTTTGCTAGTAGTTCTGTATTCAACATCAGTCTGAAAACCCACAGAGTTAGTTTGGAGACTACTGCCAACTATAAGTGCTCAGGTGTGCAGCGAGGTTCCAGTGAGTGAGCATCAGGATACAGAATATTCTCTGTGGCCTGAGCCTGCCCCATATTTACATTATTAAAATGAGATGGGCATACAGGGAGGTGACAGAAGGCACAAGAGTGAAATCAGGGCCCTGTCAGAGCTGTCACTTGCTCCACTGGCCAAAGGGCCCTGACCCCAATCCTATCCACTGCAGGGGAGGAGAGGGGGAAATGGAGACAGCAGGAGAGAGAGAGCGATGGTGATAGGTAGAAAGGGGCAGACAGATACAAAGAAAGATGAAAGATATGTGTATAGGAATAAATATATGAAGAGAAATGGGTACAGAGAGAGAGGCAGGAGGTTCACATCAAACCAGCTTCTACCTGTGCAAAGGTGAGATGAAAACATGGTGTTTCACATGCATTTGAATTATACTCTGCCTGCTCAGTTATGGGGCAGAAATATGTATTATAACCGCAACCTTTTCTTCCTAAGAAAAGGGGGAATGTCATATATACATTTTATGATGTTACGTCCACTTTTTCATGCTCTGAGAAACTAAAGACAATTGTCCAGAGTTTCCCTTTCACACATGTAGCACACAACTTGACGATTGTCTGTGTCAGATGCATTCTCACCTACTGGAAATACTCTGTTTGATTTAGACGGGTAGCGCGTGCAGGAGGCAGGACATGACATGACATCACGTAGCCGGTTTAATTTGTAAAATAATGACTGATATATTTGACTTCAAGACATCTCTGTCTACATACATGCTGAAAATCAAACATTTTACTGTATCAATTTATTGCAATAAATTGTAATATCAAATCGCAATACTTGTAGAATCGCAATACTTAAAAATTGCAAAACATTACACAGCCTTTGTACTAGGGGTCTAGCAGGGTAAAGTCTGTTTAATGTTTGGTCTGAATGATTTGGACATTTTCATTCTCACATACAGCTCCTCAGGGTAAAGTCTAGATCATTTCAGGGTAGCAGTGCATGTGTGAAGAATGCTTAAAATTAGCCAGATAAAATTTGTAGTAACCATTCTGCGAGAAGGAAGCTGCGTTGAGGACAAAGATCTCCGTCTCCATACAGGAGAGTGCTGATGCATGGTGTGGCTTATACTGTCCCACTTCAGCTATATCACTGCAGTGCTCTGTGCCACCCTCTGTGTTCTAATGAGGAGCATGGCCTTCCAGACGGGAAAAACACCCGCGTGCACACAAGCTTGCACATGTCAGCGTGCGCGCAAACACACACACACACATGCATGCGTCTGAGTTGAGTGCAAGGTAAGGTCTGGTTCATATTAGCCATTAGGGAGAGGAAACGCACATCTTTTTCAGTTTAGGGTCCACTTCATGCTCCTGCAATGGCACAAGTATAAACACAGGCACATGCTTGCTAAAATGTACACACACATTCAAAGAGCCCTGACACGATACACACATCCTGCTCGTGTTCGTTTAGCCAAATGGCCGTAGAGATAGAAAGCAGGTACGGGTGGATGTTTGTAATGCCGTTCAGAAGAAGACGCTGTATGGTCTCAACCTGTTGGTATGAACAGACCTGCATCGAAGTCGCCGTTTTTAGCCTTCCACATTTGCATTAATTATCCTACTTTCAGGAAATAGCATTTGCAACACGGTTATTCAGTCCAGACGGACTTATCTGCGTCAGTCTTCAAGGCACAACAGCTTTAGCGCAGAAGTTGTTTACCTAATGGAACAAAATCTCACTGATTATTTGTTTGCTTTCATAAAATTGTCATCTAACTCCAAAGACAAACCAAAATATAACTCGCATGTGATTTTATTAGATCTAACGTTTTCAGTTTAAGGTCAATTTGAGATAGGTGTACCCTATTCCCACCCAGGTGTCAGTCCATAGAGTCTGCATTTCTACATTGTGACCCTTGTATTAGAATGTAAATGGTCTATCTTACTATATCTTATCTATACTCTACTTTATGGACTGCAACTAGAGTGCAAAATGAATGTACTCTAATCTCACATAAGAACTTTAAGATTACAATTTTAAAAATTGCTTTATGATTGTAATTAACACTTTGAACTACAGATTCTTATCGCTTATATTCTGCTTTCATTTGTATAAAAACAATCACAGGTACGGGTGTAAGAAAATATCTGAAAAAATCGAATATCGCAATGTTATCTTTTGTGATACTGTATTGATTCTCAAAAACACTCTATTGATTTTTAATTAATACTTCACATACAAAGATTAACTCAGTCAATACTTCATTTCATTTTACAAAGAGATGTATCCTCTCAGTGTATGTGCCCTCTCAAAATAGTGTTATTATGTTGGATGTTACAGGGACTGTGATAAATTCAATTGCATAATAAGAACGTTTTTTTTTATGCATATGGCGTGTTCTTTATACTACTAATTTTCCTAAAATTAGATAAAAAAAATCTCAATATATTGCCTCACTTACATTATCGCAATATATCTTAATATATTGAATCGTAACCCCTGTATAATGATACGTATCGTATCGCCAGATTCTTGCCAATACACAGCCCCAGTCACAGGCATTCATCATTTAAACTCAGTACCTATATTCAGTTTGATTTCCATATTCATAGACTCATACTGTCTGGTGTTTATTTTAGTTCTAAGGATGGCAACGTCGGTCGGTTCCCTACTTTGGTCCGGACTGAAATGTCTCAACAACTATTGGATGGATTGCCATTAAAGCTTTTTACTGATATTCATGGTCACCAGAGGATAAATCATACTGACTACTACTAATACCACTACTACTACCTACTACTGTGATCCCCTGACTTTTCCTCAAGTGTTTTTCTTCTAGTAGCATTTTTGTTTTTGAGTGAAATGTCTCGATCGGATGGATTGCCAGGAAATGTTGTATTGACATTCATGGTGCCCAGAGGATGAATACTAATGACTTTGGTGATTAGCACCATCATCTGTTGTTTACAATTAGCATTGCACAGAGCAGAGCAGAGCAGCTAACATGGCTGTAGACTCTTAGTCTTGTATAAAATTGCTTTACAAAATCTTAACTAGCACAGAACGACATGATGTGACGTCTGCGTGATAAGAAATGTTGTACAATCGCAAGCTTCCTCAGTATCTTTTTTGCCGCACAGTTCAGTGTGACCAGTTAAATATAGTAAATATGTCATTTCCAGTTATGATCCTCAGTGTGATGCAGCACCATTTCTCCACAGAGGTGTCATGATTAAACAGATTTCCAGTCTATTACACATTGCCAGGTGCTGTAAACTCGACTTTTATGACTTGGTTGCCTGACAGCAAGTCAATATTTAGCTACACAGATTGATGGGCAGGTTGTGGTTGCTCCGTTCGCGTGTGTGAGTTGTTTGTGTGGCTGAGATTAAAGTCTATTGAAAGTCCACGGAGCTCTCATGTGTTCCCGTGGCTTAAAGCTTCATGGGAAAATAAGGGCGGGGAGCCCAGATTTACCTGAATGTCACCTGCGAGAAAGAAGCGTCTAGATTTTACTGCTTCTTATTGCTTCCTTTATGATCTGAACCAAATCCACCAAGGAGGGGTATCTGTCTTCAGGGCAACAGGTGCATTACATTCCTGCTATTATTGCTTCCTAGTCCCGGGTTCCTTGTGATTTTAGGTTAAATATGAACACCTTTAAACTCCTGTAGCTGTAGCCAGTCAGCCGTAGCTGTATTTAGGGATGCCAAGTTGTTTTTTTTCACCCCGTCTAGCAGGGGTTCTCTTTCAGCTTCTTTATTCCCGGGCCAGTGGTTAAACGCCTTCCAAGACATGATGTCTGGCTCAGTTTGAGCGGGGAGGTGAGAGGCTTTATTAGAAGGGTCAAAACAAAACCATTAATCTGTCTTGGTCTATCTGAGGTTGAGGCAAGACCTGTCTCCCCTGACTCAATGGGCTGATTACGTCAGTGCATATGTGTGTGTGTATAGGGTCCGAGATGTGAGTAGCGGCTGCTTCTTGGTGAGAATTTCCTTTGGCGTAAGATTTCAAACATGTGGTGCTGCATGAGTAAGACTGGCTGGCCGACTGTTCCCATCTGATCTAATTAATACTTATTTTACACCTTTCACACACAAAAAGCACACAGTAATAACAGTGCTAATGTGTTCTCATTGAGGAAAAGGCCAAACTCTTTACCCCCATTTTAAAAACGTACTGCCTGGCTGTGACTATGTTCAACGTTGTATTGCCATACTGGAATTAATTGTGGCTCATTACGATGGTGTATAAAGCACCTAAATCATTTTGGGAGTAGATTTTGAATGGCAACAGATCAATCTGCTCTTGAGAAAAAAAGACGGAAAATAAAAGTATAATGGTTATTTTTTCTGGCCCAAAGAATATTTAAAGAGTCAAACCTCAATTTTGCTCTATTACACTCCAGTAATCATTTTCTGATGTTCACACTATTTCTTCCTATTTAGAAATGGATATACTTGAACCTTGTGTTCAGTGTCATTCTCCGTTTTTTAAGAGGCTTTTCAGAACATCAGTGCAAACACCTTTTATCAATGGCTTTAAGACCCAAGTAGCGGGTTACTGGCACTGTGAAGTCGTCTCTTTTGTGTTCCCTTCACACCCACAGGATGTCCAGAGCTGTGGGATGCTATAAAGGAGCCAAAGTCAGACTCTATAAACCTGCTGATGAACCCAGTAAATCCCAGAGAGGAGCTGGAGCCAGACTGCTAAAGGTTGTTAGCTACTAATTGCTACATTTCTAGAGCCCATTCATGATATCAAACCGTGGTGGCAGAAACCAGGGATCCTCTGCTAATTAGGGTGACACTGACACTCTTGTCCTGCAATGTTCCCAGGACAGTGATAGTGTGTGTGTGTGTGTGTTTGAGAGTGATTTAACATGCGTGTTCAACATGCATGCGTGTGCCAGTGAAGTTTTATTTAGCTTTCGGCCTCTTAACACAAGGAACAGCTGGCAAAGGGTCGATTTTCATTTGTCTCCCACAGGCTGAGGCCATGCACTGTCCTTACTGAAGGGATAATAAATGCATGATTCGTGGGATTTTACCCTCCCGTTGGCATCCAAAATGTCCACGAATCCCGCTCTCAGTTGAGACGACCCAGAGGAAACCTTACATAATGCCTAATGAGCAACGGGAAACGCTCCAGCACTCCTCTAGCCTTTAATTTCCACCTCAATACTGAGCAGAGCACGCCCCAGCCCTTCTCCTAGCCTCATTAACATGTGTATTCTCCCGATTCAAAACACCAAAGCACTTCCTTCGGCCAGGTGCTTCCCTCTTTAGCCCCTCCAGCCCCGGTGCTGTTGATCCAGTCACACGTCCCTGTCTGAGCTCCACCAGAGTTAATGGTGAGTCATGGTAAGGATGTAGGACAGAATAAACGTTCTTACACCTTTTAAAATGGCTGACAGCGCGGAACAGACATTTTGTCATGTCTGTCCCTTTGGCATGTGTGTGCCATTGTCCCTAAATTGCAGCCTAGATAACACACGAGCTGATGATGGAGAATAGTGGTGTTTTTGAGTCTGACTTTATGTTAATTTAAAAGGAATAAGGCTTTGTATGCACATATTATTTATAATTATTATTATTATATATTACAATGATTAGTACTTAAAGGGTAACTTCTGTATTTTTCAACTTGAACCCTATTTTCTAGGGCTGGGACGATACACCTATCTCCTGATTCGATACTATCACGATACTTGAGTGCTGATTCGATATGTATTGCGATTCTAAAAGTATTCTTGTTAACTTTTTAACACTACGACCATGGGAAAAAGTTGAGTCATACACTTCTAGGGACTTGGGAAATCTTTAAATTGATTCAATAAAAATGTTTGATTTTCAGCATGTATGCAACCAGAGATGTCCTGAAGTCAAATATGTCAGGCATTATTTATAATTTTTTTTCCAATAACTCAAAAATGAAAGAATAAAGACATTTTTGGATTTAAAATGTGAGGGTGCAGGTCGTATACATGCGGACCCTCCGCCGTTTTCTGCTTTGTAGTTTCAGCTTGCCGGCTCACTGGTTTTGTTTTGGTTAAAACAAAATCGTTAAAACAAAGTCGCGATACATAGGTGAATTGATTTGTTTTTCCCACTCCTACTATTTTCCCATGTTTTTGTGTCTGACTGACTGATAGGGACAACAATTTCTGAAACTGCTATTGGGGCAAGCTGGCACCGTCATTAACGTCCACTAAAAGTGCTTGTTTTTGCCACTGACAGGCTCTGATTATTATTATTATAAGTGTCTGACAACATTATGGAAAGAGTCTTACTCAAAGAGAAGTCTCAGTCTGAAATCTGGCGAGGTGACGTGTTGCTGAAAGACAACAGTGGGGTACAGAAAGCGTAGCTTAGTGTTATCTAAAAGATTTTCAACGTCATGGCTGAATATTTAGATGATTTCTACAATGTGGTGAGGTCTTTGAATTCGACGGCAGCCCGTATTTATTTGAGGCAGAGTATACGGATAATCAGATTTCACAATGAGACTTCTCCTTGAGCGGGACTTGGACACAATAACAAACAGACGAAAGGTAAGTAGAAGGTTTTATATCTCTGTAGAGTCCTTTCCATAATGTTGTCAGACACTTATAATAACAATCTGAGCCTGTCAGTTGCAAAAACAAGCACTTTTAGTGGACATAACGTTACATGGCTCACTTGGCCTCACAGCTCGTTTTGCAGCCGCCAGTTAAAGCGTGCACTGCTCCCTCTGGACCAATTTCAAAAATTGTTGTCCCCATTAGTCACTTAGATGCACAAACTTGGGAAAATGAGGTTGAAAAATACCAAAGTTACCCTTTAACAAGAGCTGAAGAGTACTTGACTACATATGACTGTTCACAAGTGGTACATAATGATGCTATTTCCTGAGTATGAGGTACGATTGAACCAGTATTTACTCCTACACTTAAGTTCAGTTGACCCATAAATTAAACAGATTTTCAAATATGAAGAATTTTCTATACATTCATATAATGGTAGTTTATCTCTTCCTCATTCTCATCTTCATTTTGCTACTTCATGTTCAGAGACAAATGTTCATCACTGCCAATGCTGTCACTGGTTAAACCTTTTAGGTGTAGTTAGTCATCTGTCTGCAGCTCATCCTGTCTTTTCCCATTTTCAAATTCAACTCAGTCTCTCCTTGGCAAGTGACAGTTTCCCCCGTCTAAAACAAGTTTGAATAATTTCCACAACATACTTCAGGAGGGTGGAAGATTTTCTTCCCGTGGGTCCCGTCCAAGTCAAATACACTCGTGAACTAGGAAAACTCTTACATCAAACAGCAAGATGTTGCACACCAAGAGAAATTTGGTAAACACAACACACCCTGGCTGTGAGGGTTGCATGGCTGTAGAGGCAGAATGGAGCTGGTCTGGCCGCGGTGACTTGTGTGATTATAGCGGCGTGGTGAGGTGACCTTATTTCCTAAGGGTGAACGGGCTGTCACTACCTGGAGGCTGCACAAACCTTTGATGCCTTCAGCCACACACACCCAAAGTTTAACAGTCCATCCTTTAAAATGAGATGAAATATTGAATAAAATATATGCAGTACGGCATTCCCAAAAATAATTTGTAAAACAAAACAGAAAAAGCAGGATAAATAGAAAACAAGCTTGTAATTAAAGCCATAACATTTCAATTAGCCCTCATGTATTAACTGAATTTGACTTAAGTGACTGTACATGGAGCGTTTTCACCCTGTAATCTACTCTTTATTATTTACTACTTTACAGTACTTAGCTTTATGATTTGCTGTTGCAATTGATCATGAAGCGGTTGCTGGGCGTGCCCGCACAGCTGTTGTGCTGTCTAATTAGCAGTCTGTGACCGATGACCCAGGACAGGATATGATGCGTACCTGCCTCTGGAGCTTTTGTAAACACTTGGGTGTGTTTTTTCCCCTCGATCATTTTCTGCTTTGCCATAGGTCAAAAGAAAAACATGTCGAGGCCCTCCCCTTTGCTCCCTCAAAGTACTGTACATTGTCTCTTCTTGCGGCTATTTCAACAAGTTATCTTTAGAAAAAGAAGGTGGATCTATATTTAGAGCTTGTGGTTTCACAGTTCACAGTCAGATAATTGTTCTATCTCTCTGGTTTGATTAACAAATGCACTGGAGGTCCAGTAAGCTCACAACTCGCTTGTTTCCGGGAACAAACTTCAGGAAGGGATACCTGGAACTTTGGTGTTTGTGTGTGTGTGTGTGTGTGTGCGTGTGTTTGAGTGTATGTTTGTGTATATTTCCACATGCGTGCTCACATGGCAGGACATTTTTCTCGAACACTTTGGAGATGGAACTGATACACGTTGAGCCTATCCTGTCTGTTGCGGATGTAAGTTTTGAATTTCATCACTCGAAGGGCATTTAATCTGTCCTTTTAATAACATCTGATACAGGGCATTTTAATGACTGCTGCACATCAATTTTTGCTTGTCATGCTAGTAGCTAATTCCTCATGACCTGAAAGGCAAGACTGATAAACAGAAACGCATTTATTTGCCGTTGGTGTTTTGCATTTTTTCCTCTATCTCCCTTCAACCCTGTCCAGCCCTCTCATCTCTCCAAGTAAGTCTTCCTCCCTCTCGCCTCTTCCCTCAGCTGTTCCATGCCCCTGCTCCGCTGGGATTGATACAATATTTTCCAACCTCAATTAGCAGAGAGCCTGTTGACTAATTCCAACTGTTTTTGCACCTGAGAGGGAGCTGGGAGTCGGGGCTGGAAAAACTGAGTGGGGTGGAGGTGAGGGCCGGGGCCTGGGTGTAGCAGGCAGAGCTGTCGGGGCAATATAGCTGTGTCGACAAGAGTGTAAGGGCAACACAGAGGACAGAGGAGGGGTCGGCCAGACTGCTGGGCAGCGCTGCGTGCAGCCTCAGGACAGTCCTGAGCTCAGCAGGTTAATCTAGCACAAAACAGATGAATAATGTGGAAATTATGATACAGACCAAAACAGTACTGTGTCTCCAACATTTTCCATTGTTTTTGCAAGCACATAGAACAAGATAATTCAAAAGTATCGACAAAATCCTGAAAAAGAAATGCGTCTTCTCTCCTGTGAGAGCCGATGTTGCACTCTGGTATTCGCGTCACTGCTCTTTTAATCATTAAATATGCATAACTTCCTGCTTGTCCTGCCACTCTAATCTATAGCGTGGCCACCGTATCAGTATCAAGAAATTGTCTGGGTCAGGAGGCTTTAAGTCTGATTGAAAGCCTCCTTATGGGATGGCAGTAACGGTAGCCTCGCACAGAAACCGAGTGAGACCTCAAAACGGCCTTAAACCAGATCTGCCCCATTGTGAGGCGCAACCACAGACTGACCACAAGGTCTACATGACCGCTGGTTTGGCGCTGCGCTCAGCTCACACCCTCGCTCTGTGTGAGCGAGCAGATAGAATCGTTCTTTCCACCGAAGGAAATGAGAGGATGATGGCTAAAGTGTATGAGGACATTATATTTAAGGGGACTGCACTTTTTCATAGAGAGCTACTGCAACCACATAAGCGTTAATAACGACATGGCTATAGCAAGAAAAATTTCACAATCCTCAGCTGTAACTTTTACTACTTTCCAGAGACATTTATTTCAATTCAAACTCCTTTATGTTGCCAGATTGCTATTGCTACCACTCTTCTAGCACTGAAGTGTCAAATTCATGCAACGTTTGGGAGTAATATTTTATAATAGTAGCTGACAATTACCACGAATATGAGAGAATAATGTCCCAACTTGGAGAAGCCCAGAGGTCCACATTTAACACCGTAATAATTCATCTCAACTTGAGTTTCTACCAGTGTGTGTGGTTTTAAAAGATTCTGCCAGGTGACTAATCCCGACAGGTTAACAAATGTCATCCAGTCTGCATGTTGGAGCTTATTGAAACAGTGGCAACAGACTGGTTGGCCTGTTAGCAGAGCGCAGCAGCTGCTCCAGCCCCCGGTAGCCGTATGGAAAAACTCTGACTCACCCACTTGTATAAAAAGGCATTAACGAGCAAATGCATAAATATTACAGTCAAAGGCATAAACGTCTCTAAGGGCCATCCAGTCAGTCAGTCAGCCAGTGACTAATGGAGAAGGAGGTCAGATCATGACCAGAGTCGGCTCATCTGACCTGGTCAAGCATCTGAAAGACGGCCATTGATGGACGGCACGGCTGCTGTAAGAGCAGCCTCTTCTCAGGTGTCCCTGAAGTACACACTACAGAATAATCTGGATCTGCAGCGTTGCATGCTGATTACTTTACGTTGGGAAGGTGCTAAAAGGCATGATTGTGGAGTGCAAGGGCAGGCCAGAGAGATTTACAGCTGTGTGCACAATTGTCAGAAAAATGTGACGGCAAACAGTAAATTGCTCAGTGAAGAAAGCACAAATGCACGTGAGGCACGAGGCTTTAAACTGAACTTTTTTTTCTCAGCACTTTAAATCTGACTTCAAACAGCAGTCTCATTATTTATGACAAATGAAACTATGAAAAAATACACATGAATCCATGTTTTTCGGAGGAATGTGTTTCCTTTTACACCTGCTACTTACAATTGATGCACTTTCGTCACAGTTTTGACAAGTTAATTCCCCCGGTGAAACTGAAGCTTTTTTTTCCAAGCATTGCCAACTGATGCTCAATGTCTCTCCTCAAGTCAGCTTTCTTGTGCCGGCTGTCCCATGAGGAGTCTAAATCCACACTAGGGTATTCCCTTCTTACCTAGCAACGCATCTCTCACGCTCTAAACACAACACAAATAGCTCAGCAGAGATAGAACCACAGGATATCCCTATGAACTGCTATAAAAGGTGAACAGATAAGAAAGTCCAGCCATAAAAATAAAAGTGAGAACGTCACAGGGCATCCTGCCCTCTCTGTAACTCTCTGTAACTGAGACAAAACTTAGATGCACTTACTGTCTGCGTAGTTTTTCCGCCGGGTGCCATCCACCTTGCCTGTTTTGTCAATACAGAGGAAGAACTTGTTGGCAGAGTAAAGCCGCCGTAGTCGGACGTCGCCCTCTAGGTGATTGTAACTGCGAGTGTGCCTTTCCAACGTCCATGAACAGTTGATGCCGCTCGCCAGCACCTGAAGGGGTTCATGTCCAACCCCAGGAGGACAGGCCCCTGTGGCGCTGCCGGCGGTGACCAGGAGCAGGGTGAAGCATGCCAGGCAAAGGGAGGCCGCGCTGGGTAGGGGGAGAGGTCGCCCGGCGGAGGCTGCAGCGGTGGCGGTGCCAAGGGCAGGTTCAGGACAGAGATGAGCTGCGGACGGCGTCCATCTGCACATGGTGGGTCAGACTCCCAAGGTGCACCTTGTGCAAGCTGTAGGCATGCTGATGATGGGGAGATGTCCTAGTGGAGGGATGATAAGAGGGTGGGAGTCCTGAAGAGAGAAGGGAGGCACTCACAGATCCTCTGGATGTCACAGATGACCAATCTCCTCTTTGGGCTGACAGCAGGCCTTCCTACAGCAACAAGCTGGTCAGAGTTTCTCCAGTTGTCATCTTCTTGTCTTGTTTTTGACTCTATTTGTCCGATCCTTTCATGAAGTGTTTATGAATCCACCTTTAAAAGTTCCTCTTTAGTGTCGCTCCTTGTTTGTCCTCCTCCTTGGACTGAGGTCTTCTTTCCCGTACCACAGATAAAAGTCCTGGGCTGTGTGAGGATGCGCATGTGTGTGTTTGTCTGTGTGTGTGTGTGTATGGATATGTGTATTTTTGTGCGAGTGTGTGTTTAAGTATGTGTGCGTGTGTGTGTGTGTGTGTGTGTGTGTGTGTGTGTGTGCACCTTGCGATGCTCTACTCTTTCCAGCTGAATAGGAACAAGGTGCCTGTCTGAGCTGCTGACCCGTGGCTGAGAGGGAGTTGAATGAGGAGGGTTGGTGACTGACTGTGTATGTGTGTGTATGTGTGAGTGTGTGATACTGAGAGAGAGAAAGAGAGAGGGAGTGAGTGAGTATGGGAGGGAGAGAGCCGGTGTGTGTTTGCGACAGAGAGAGAGAGAGAGAGAGGCAGTGAGAGTGTGTCAGAGTGAGCGGTGAGTGTGTGTCAGCTAGCACGGGGCAGCGAAGCAGTAAGTGAACGGCCTCACGCTCTGCTGTGTGCAGTCAGTCAGTCAGTCAGTCAGTCAGTCAGTCCTCTCTTCTGTGGAGGCACCGGCTGAGTTGTCCTGCATTTTATCCTGGGCAGGGCCAGCATCTAGGGGGTTGAAAGAGAGAGGGGTGGGGTAAGGGGGGTGGGGTGGGGCCACCGCACTCATTCATAACCATTTCAAACACATGAGAAAGGCTGCATCAAGCGCCGTCCCCTTTCTATTCTCTCTCAGAAAAGTTTGTTCTGTGAGAAACAAGTCTTTTCACCTGACGATTTTATTATCCTCTTTTCTTTTTCTTCCTTTTTTTGGTCACGGACACCTGGAAAGACTTAGGCTGTATTCGAAACTGCCTACTACATACTACTGAGGAACGCAGTATGCAGTATACAGTATACAGTACATACTGCGTTCCTCAGTAGTGTGCAGTATGAAACAGTTGAAGCGATTTATTTTGCAGTATGCTTGGCCAGATTTTAGCCTTTAAACCAGCTCTTAAAGCACTGGACAAAAAAAACAAACTTGTACCACTATTGCAATATTATCAAAAAATGCATCATTGATTTTTTTTGTTTGTTTGTGACCAATGTTTGTTTACTTTATAAGATATTGCAGGTTTAGCTCCACTACCCCTTAAACAATTTATCACAGTGAAGTAAGACAAACAGGTTCGTCAATGACAGGAGACTGTAATGTGAATATTAAACATTGCTCGACAGAATTTACTAACTTATTTATTAACTGCTTTTTCAGTTTCAGCAACAAAAATAGTGGAATGATATCCCGACAAATATTAAGTATAAAAGGGTCATGTTGTCTCTGCTCTGTCAGAGGCTGCTCTTTCCCTCGCCGCTGCTCTCTAGCGTGAGCGTGACTCGGACGAGCTACGTCTGCGGGCGGTTGTGGAGCTCCAAACTCCAAAAAGGCAGATCCCGTTACTTTTATAATGGACATTTGTGTTGTGATATTTAAACAGGGAATTAAAAGCCTCTTGTCTACGAGAGCGGTGTCTTGAGAGAGTTCGAGCCAGCTCATAGCGGTCTGTGAGCGTGACTGCCCGGCTGGCGAGGTAGCGACCCCGGCAGACGCTAGCTAGCAGTCACGGCTTGTGGAGCTTCTAAACTCCGAAAACGTTGGAGCAAATGTTTGATTCGCCATATAATATCATAAAACTGCCAATATTCAAAATCTACACAGTCGATTTCTCGCCTCAAAAATGTTCAGAAGTGAATTAAGTGATAAAATAGATGCGAAACATTTAAAAAAAAACTAGCCGATTTTGGCCACTGTTGTTGTGATCATAGCCTGCACCGTTCCAGCGATTTGCATTGTGTGATACAGTAGGCGAGGAAGACTGGTTGGATGCATAATGGAGTTTTTTTCCAAGTCAGTATGACATCACGGTATTTGTGGCATATTGTAGATTTTGCTTTTGTTTGCATACTACATACATTTTGGTCAAATCAGTACGTACTACTAGTGTAGCATGCAGTTTCGGACACAGCCTGACATCCCCTTTCCTATCCCATGACCTCTGCTGTCTCCCCTTGATGTGAACGGTGAAGCATTTTGTAACACGGTCAGATCAGCTCCATTACTGTCCGGTGAACCAGCTCGGAGACCGTTTTTTGACACCTTCACTCTCTTTTTTTCTCTCTGGCCACATGGGGCAAATTAAGGGAGTCCTTTCTTTTTTTTTCCTCCCCGCTGCTGGTTTGAATCATCAAGCAGTCAGAAACACAGAGCAGGTTGCGGGAGTGTCGGCAGAGTTAGTCCAGATGAAGCCTGAGAGACTTTCTGATCACCTGCGTTAATATTTCAATGAAACACCCTCTCTGATCTTTGCCGTTTCATTTGGGAGAGCAGGACGGAAATGAAGAACACCTTTTTTGTGACTTCCCACACTCTTGTCTGTTTTTTACAAGCTGTGTAATGAACCTGATTAGGTCAAGGCATTAAAACTCAGGACATTCCAGTTAACAGGGATGACTCTTTATTTCGAGCATTTGTGATTATGCTTTATTATTATTATGTGTGAAGAACAAAAAACATGTTATCCTATTCTAATAGATCTTAAAGGAAGTATTTGCTTTCTTGCTGCAAGTTTAAGATTGATACCACTCTCTTAGTAGATATAAGATACAGCCATTAGCCAGTTAGCTTAGCTTATTAACATTTGAAACAGCACAAAACAGCTGGGCTGGCTCTGTCCAAAGGTAAAAATCAGTTGCTTGGCAACCAGTGGACTCCATAAACGTACTGGTCCTGACCAACTTTGTAATTGTCTCAATCAAAAAGTCAAAATTTATTGAAGAAACATGGATGTAATCATTATTTATATCATCAATGTAGTGGCTTGGTCCAATTTACTGTTTGTTTCGAATTTACACTGTCTGCGTATGACCGGCTTTTTTCACAAACGAGTGAGGAGTTATTCACTGAATTTGACAAAAAGTGTATTGGATTAGTTGTCTTTGCAACATATCTTACAGTATTTAAGTTATTTGTTAAAGCTATTTAATATGTTATTAATTAATTAATTTATTTATTTGGCATATTTTCCGACAGACATTTTGGCCATTGATCATTTAATCTGCCAGACAACTACATGTGATACCGACTAAAAACTGGCATATGCTGGCTAACGTACTAGTAAATCCTGGTCACGATGATTTGTCATTTTTAAAACGTGGCTCCCCATAAGAAAAGTTTTGTAAACACTGCACTAGAAAACAAGATGGTGACCTCAAAACAGCAAGAAGAAGAGCTCCTTTGTTTCTTGTATTTGACTGAACAAAAAGAGAAAATGCTGTGGGCAACCACTTAAAGAGAATAGGGATTGACCGAGGATGGGAAATACAGTACATACATACATACACGATACAAGCGTTTCCTGGATCATGTACAGTCTTTTTGTTTTTACATCATGGGACCCCTCACAATCACACACATGCAGCAACCATGAATTGGCCTTGACTCTCTGCAAGAAAGCAAATAAATGAATTTCCGAAAAATGTTGAACTATTCCTTTAAGTTTTTCATTTTCCATGTGAAATGAAAACTAGCTGTTTCTTGCAGAAGCTTGTGGAAAGATAAAAAAGAGATTTAAAATGTGAGAAAAGATGCAGACGTTTTCAAGTGGGGCTGTCCAGTGGCAGTTACCTCCTTTTTAAAGGAGTCCCTGTTTCAATTATGAGTAGCCTACCACCCTGAGGCCACGCTTGTCCGGTGCTGGAAGTGTGTTTGAAGAGTGTGTGCTCAGAGAGGGTGACAGTCACTTCACACTCTTTAGCTTGTTAACTGCCCCCCAGAGACTTGCTGTCCCCCTAGCCTCTATTTAAACCTTCCCATCATAAAAGAAACACTTATGAGAAAGAGACCAGTCACCTCTTTCTCCAAGCTCCCAACTCCCCCCAACTCCCCCAAGCCATTCCTGTCTACCTGCCACTATGTTCTGGTCATTGGTGCCTGCCAGGCTCCTCATCAAAGCTACTTTCAGCACAGATCTACGTGGGCCCTTCGTAAAAAATCAGTCTTTCACCCTCAAATTAAACCACGTAGCCGTGTCTCTTAACTTCCTCTGGTTACATCCACTTTTCCGGCTCTTTACTCGTCTTTTCTCTCCTCCTGTGTCTGTCCTTAGAAATCTGTTCTGCGGTGGACAGTTTTTAGTCACCGTCATGCATGAGCTTTTCAACATTACTGGAACTGGTGGAAGTCAGAAAACAAGAGACAGAGATGATTGTGAATGTGTTTTTTGTTAAGTGTTGTATGAACTCCTTCAACAACTACACAAAGATAGTTTTCAGGACATCTGAGTGTTTGCAGGCTTGGCTCAAGTATTTCATCTGTTCTCTCTCTGTCAGCACTATAATGGGAAATAATGTGTTAACAAATTTATATAAGGCATTTGGATAACAGCTGCATTTGTTTTCATCATGGCCACTTTGGAACTCTTGACAAACTAATCAGTTAGTAACCGAGACATGATTGTTCTGGAGAAGTAATCAACATGTTGCATCACAAGCTGCTGCTCCCTTCCCTTGTTGATTGAGGTGGATTGTTTTGTTGCACGTTTGCTAGTGAGATGATGCTTCCAGCTAATAGTCCCAACAGATTCCATAAATAATAAAACTCTCCGACAGCCCTAACCATTTCTTTTTCAACATGCAGAATCGGCCAAAAAACCTTTAACACGGGCCAAGGGACGCTCACCGATGGCCCCAAACTGTCTGACGGCTGACCATCGGCTTAGTGTGTCTGGGCCTTTAGATTTAGGTAGAGAGACTAGTCAGACGAAAACTGGTTTGATATTGAGCCACAACACCGGACTGGTATACAGAATTTTACCACTAGGTGTCACACTTGACGCAGCAGCCGCTTGTCAGTAAAATGAGAATAGCTGGTCCACCTTAACAGCCCACCTTACTTGAGCCTGGGCCGAAGTTGTTGCTTACTTCGGGGCTAACCTCCTTCACTTTAATCAGCCGGTGGCAAATGAGACACGAGAACTTGGCTTGAGTCTTGAGGAGTTGTAGCATTTATTCACCGACAAATAAACTGTACACACACTGCACTGCTACGTTCATAGCTACGACGTTACTGATTACTTCACACATTCACTCCCTCTCTCTCTGCTCCCCGACCGCACACTCGCTAACATTACGGGCCGCCGGGCCGCCGGGCCGACTGGCTGGCAGACATACTTGCCAACTCTCCCGATTTTCCCGGGAGACTCCCATTTTGCATTGCCCTCTCCCGGTTTCCTCCAGGGGTCACACTTCTCCCGTTTTTCTCCCGATTTTTACACGTTTTTGCTTTTCATTATCTCAACCTGTTTCTGGCACTGTGCAGACTGTATAAAACTGACTGTTTCCACCCGGACGACAATAGAGCTACACCAAATGTTGTTTCCCGGCGGAAGAGATGCTGGCGAGCATAGATATATACAGTATATGCTCAAGACCAACACAACACGGTTTGAGCTTTGCTTGTTGCAGTGAAAATCGTGGCACAGCGCAAGCCATTTGAAATAATGGGTTTCAGAGTGCAGTGGTGCTGTTGTTGTATTGTGCCTGAAAGGGCCTTCAATGAGTGAAAGATGGAGAGGGAAATGGAGAGTAGTAAGAGAAAGAAATACTCAAGCAGGGACAAAAAAATTAACGAATGAATAAAAACTTATGAATATTACTTTATGCCAGAGATTCACACAAGTTCACACCAGAGGGGCAAATTATTCAGTTTTATTTCCTGAGAATTAAAGTAAAATTAAAAGTAGGCATATTTAACCTAAAAATGTTGTTCCAGTGTACTTATTATTTTGTTATTTTCATTCTTTAAAAGTCACCATAATGCAGGAAAAAAAGTCTCTGGAACTCACATTTTTCTAAAAGATATATTAAACACTATTTTGATGGAGGACAAGTTATCTTATTATTTTCTGTTAGACTGTTGTCTCAGTGGTGCCAAACATGCAAACACACATGTAAACAAACAAAACAAAGTGAGAAAGAAAGGCAGAGAACGTTAGAGAGAAAAAGAGTAAAAAGAGTAAGTTCCAGTTGTCCTTCCTTTGCCAAAATTCCCCATAATTAAAATCATACTATCACTTCTAGCTTCTCAAAAATCAGAGTGCCCCCTGAGGTCAACAACAAAGCTCAGGCCTCATGTGAGTGTCAGATGTGGCAGCAGATTGCTTTGTGGTGTCTTGCAAGCAAATGTTTGGGGTCTGAGCTCAGTGCTAGAGCAGACACAAGCATAATGTATTTCTTTGTTAAATGTCATAACGTGCAATCTCTTGCAGCTTTACAGTGTGCATCTTTGATGTTGAAGCTAACGTAATAATTTACATGATTTCAACTACATAATATATACTGAGGATTTGATAAATGTACAGTTTACAATTTATAATTAGGTCAGAGTGTAACCCACGGCATAACTTCTAATTTCATAGATTAGAAACAGGTACAAGAAAACTTTTGGAAAACAACAAGACTAAAGGAGTATCTCTACAGAGTATCTCTGTGAGGCTATATTTAGACACAGTGGTGCTATGAGGTAAGGGCTAACACAGTCTTTAGCATGTTAGCATGCTAATATTAGTGAATTAGCACCAGACACAAGCTACAGCTGTGGCTGATGGGAATGTCATTAGTTTTGCAGCTATTTGGTCATAAACCAAAGAAGTAAGAAAGTCCACTCAGGGCGGTTGTTATTTATTTACGTTAGTGATTACGTTACGTTGCTGCGTTACGTTGCTGCGTTACGTTGCTGCATTATGATGTGTTGCGTTATTATTTTAACACAAACCATGATATTTGTTCTGACCTTAACCAAATGGTATTGTTGCCTAAACCTAGCCAATCGTTTCACAGCGCTAACCACATGGCATTGTGCATTTCTACAAGCGTGACATGAGGCTGATATGAAACATATTTAAGAAACGTATTTGTGGTTCAGAAACATTGACATTCAACATTCCCGTGGTTTGCAGACACGTGCAATGCCAACATTTTTGAATGAATGACATGAATGTCTGAAACAAATATTATGGCAAACTATCTTCACTCAAAACCACAAATGTGAACCACACGGTGGCATTAGAGGAAAAGTCAGGCGATCAACAAAGGATTCATCGTCTGAGGACCACGAGTGTCTGTGCAAAATTTCCTCTTAATCCATTAAATAGTTGAAGAGATATGGACCAACGTGGCGGCGATCGACTCTCAGACTGAGTTGAGTTGAGCCGTGCTGTGTGGGTGTGCCCCGAGCTGAGAACACCACTCTGTGAGCCAGGCACCCAAGGAGGATGTTCTCAAGTGGAGGAACCTAATCTTTCCCAGCAGGAATCCAAGCGGCTCTGTAAGTGTATGAATAGAGATAATATCTCTATAATGAGGCCTGTTTTGTACCATCAAAGTCTTCAAAAGGGTCTGAAACCCGACCTCCCTCCTAGCACTGACAATCCCTCAGTAATAGCTCCCTATTATTAATTGTTTTGCCTGCCTGCTAAGTCCTTGTCTCTCTCTTTCTCCCTCTTTCTCTTGTAGTTGTGTTTTAGCTCACCCATGACCTCGTGCTTTTAAGAGGACTGACATCCTGCCAGTTTGTAACTCAGCGGTAGGTAGGTGTTTGTTTTGAAAATGAAACCGTTTCCAGACAACTCTTTATTGTGAATGCTAAACTGCGAGGAGTTACAACACTCACATAAGGAAATTATCTCACACATGTTATTCGCGGGCTGTAAATTCTGATAATTTCAGCTATTACGCAATTTATCCTTTCAGCGCGTCCAACACCGCCTGTGTTGTTGCGTCAGAGCCAACACAGGTGTGCTTGATATCTTTGAGCAGTCTTCTGTGGTTGGCTGACAAACATCCGGACGTGGTTAAAGGGAACTGACCAGACCACACCAACTCAGCCCCGCTGAGGACTTTGCATATCCTGCTTTGTGACCATTGTCTATTGTCAGTGGCATCATGATAAGTGGGTCGTCTATCTGATGCTGTGCAGAGTTCTGAGAGATCTAGCTTCCCAGTTCTTCTTTCCAGCAGAGATCCAACTGACTGATAGTGTTTGAGGATAAAAAAATTTACTTGTCAGGGGTGATTAAACATCTATGCTTTGCTAATCTGATGTATCAAAAGCACGTAACAGAGGACACGGACAGAACAGAGCAGGCTGGCGGCGGCGAGGATGGAAAAAAGCACTTTAAAAATCTTTGTTGACTCAGCATTTCATCACTCTCTTAATAGTAGCTTTGTCTGGATGTTGAGGTTGACCTAGCATCATTGAAGTCTGAAGTATAGGCCTACATAATTCTTTCAAATTATTCTATTAAGATGCACTTGTAAATAGTAGCATGACACATCTTAAGACGTTTTAACTGACTCTCTAATTGAACCCATCTTTACATGCAGTAAGAGCTGCGTGAGTCACAGCAGTCCAGTAAAGGCCGCCTGTGCAGAAGCCCGAAGTATCCATTCTGATGTCTTGTCTCTCTGTAATGGACAGTAATGGACATAAAGTGTGTGATGTGATGAGTAATATTTCATAATTAATGTTTGTGTCAGTGCTCTGGACGTTTACAGTAGACTGTAATAAAGTACTATAGTAAGGGCTGCACGTCTCAGCTTGAGCCCAAAAGTGTGATTTCAAAAAGAAAAAAAAGTTTATTGAAGTTTTTAGGGCTGCCAAAGTTAACGCGATAACACGTTAACGCAAATTCGTTTTAACGCCAGTAATTTCTTTAACACATTAACGCAACTTGCTCAGCTTTAAAGCCAGAGTGAAGATATCGGTACCATATAAAACTAGAAAACCTAAGGAATCCATCGGTACCAACTACGTCATACTAGCTTTTCGCTAAATTTTGGCAAGGAGAAACTGTCATGGCCATTTTCAAAGGGTCCCTTGACCTCTGACCTCAAGATATGTGAATGTAAATGGGTTCTATGGGTACCCACGAGTCTCCTCTTTACAGACATGCCCACTTTATGATAATCACATGCAGTTTTGGGGCAAGTCATAGTCAAGTCAGCACACTGACACACTGACAGCTGTTGATGCCTGTTGGACTTGAGTTTGCCATATTATGATTTGAGCATATTTTTATGCTAAATGCAGTACCTGTGAGGGTTTCTGGACAATATTTGTTTGTTAATTGATTTCCAATAATAAATATATACATACGTTTGCATAAAGCAAACATGTTTGCCCACTCCCATGTTGATAAGAGTATTAAATACTTGACAAATTTCCCTATAAGGTACAATTTGAACAGATAAAAAAATGTGTGATTAATTTGCAATTAATCGTGATTAACTATGGACAATCATGCGATTAATCGTGATGAACTATTTTAATCGATTGACAGCCATAGAGGTTTTCAAATTCAGCTCTAAATATGACTTCTCAGATGTCACACATGTGGGGAGTTCCTTCAGAGGCAGTTTTTTTCCACAGGTCACTAATTCCATGTAAGTGGTGCGTGCACACACAAGAGACTCGCACGCATACACAAACACATGCCAAAGGCATTTACCAACACAAGCATCTCACAGAGAAGTATCTCCATCAAAAAACAGCCCTCTCTCCATCTGTTAAACAAATAGGGAGCCCCTACAAAGGTGTGCAAAAGAATCCACATGATCAAAGTGTGTGAGAATGGCAGCCTTGTCCTGGCCCGGCCATTATCAGGCCCCATGAATGCCTGTCTTCTCCTCTTTTGTCGGCCGAGGCATTGACAGTCACTCACCCGGCAATGACTGTCACACCAGCGCAAAGAGCCAGCCGCCGACAGGGGCCAACCACATCAAACGAGGCTGTCAAGGGGCCCTGCTCGTGAACCGTGGCAACAAACACCTCCTGATCCTCACCTACAGCTCAGCAGCAGACACCCACCGCTGTGCTCTCAGCCACTGCCTCCACTGAGAAAAGATGTACTGCCTGGACCTCATTTCCCTCTCTGCCTCCCCCCCCACCCCTTCTCTCTCTCTCTCTTTCTCTCTCCCTCTGTCTCTCTCTCTCTCTGTCAAGTAGTGCTTGTGTTAACCTCCAGCCTGCTGAGACACAAAGGGCCGCTAAAGTGTTTAAGAATGCTTTATGGATGCATGACAAGGGGAGGCTGACACTGCTGGGGGTCAGAAAGTACACAGGATGTGAATGAGATACATTCAGTTTTACTTTCAATTTGGAGCCGAGTCACACTTGATTTAAACTACATCACGTTTGAACTTCAAACATCGACGTTAAGAAGAAGACAGTCACTTTAAATTGGCTGTAACAAGTACTTTGGTCAAGTCAGCATGGGTTGCATGTGTATGCTACCAGCTTCAGATTACATTCATGGAAATAAATGTAGCCTCATGTGCAGTGTTTTCCACAATTAATGAGACGTTTATATTATAATATATATATATATATATATAATAATAATAACTGAACATAAACATATCTGTCTAGAATTTGCTGTTTTTAAGTGTCAGTTTCTGTGCTTACAAAGAAGCTTGAAACATTGTGAATTTCACTTCACTTTTCACTTAACGTTATAATTCATAGTCAAAGGTCTTATGCACATTTTTTCACATTTTTACCTGCTGCATATTCAATATTTATGTCCACACAAGAAAAGCTATTACAGGAACTACATTTGAATGTTGGACTTTTAGTTTCAACCACTTTTCTACTAAAATGAGCCAGTACTCAAGAGCGTGGCCATAACTATTCCATTCTAAACTATATGCTATACCAAATTACATTAAAGTTGCGTGACCAAAACATCTCAAGAGAATCGTTAAATAGGGTGTAAAATAACATATGTGAATGCAAATGTCAAATTATGATAGAAAATATATTGCTTGTATCATTGTAGGACACTCATTTTCACCTTGGTCTCCTGTTTGACCTCTAGTCACACTTTGATTGACTGTGATGAGACTGCCACCTGTAGGCCAAAGAGAATTCACCATCCATTTCAAACTACTCTGATGTATATGGACGTTTCATTTCAGTCACTGAGAGGACAGAAAGGAAAATAGAACGATTTTATTAATATTTAGCAATAAACAAGTGCAGTTCTGCCTATACTTTGTGTCCAAACAAGATTTAGAAAAGATCATTCATGCTTTTATTTCTTATAGGGTGGACTACTGTAATGCACTCCTTACTGGCCTCCCCGATAAGACCAGTAGACAGTTGCAACTGATTCAAAATGCTGCTGTAGAATACAGACAAACACCATGAAGAGAAAACGCATTTCTTTAATGCTTAAATCCCTGCACTGGATTCCAGTTAAATATAGAATTGATTTCAAGGCCCTACTCTTTGTCTGTAAGTCACTTGCCTTGGAACGATGACATGCCTCAACTGTAGCCATTTTTTTTTTTTAAACTAAGCTAAAGACTGTTCTCTTTCCACAGCTTTTAATTAATATTTTTTTTGTGGGATTTTATTTATTTGGTTTTAAACTTGTCTGTATTTTTATAAATATTATTTGTACTTTTATTTATATTATTTTATTCTTCTATCTTTCTTATCTTTGCCCGAAAAGCACTTTGAATGACCTCTATGTATGATAAGGTGCTATATAAAGATATATATATATATATATATATAAAGAAAATATAAGAAAAAGTGACAACAGCAGGAAGTGGGGTTTGTTTTCTTTTTTTATTGATTTCAATAAAACTTTAAATAGCAGAATTAAAACCATTTTTCCCATTTGCTTGCAAGCTGTATTTAAATAAGTTGCTAATATTAACTGAAGCCAGGAATTTTTCTGCCTTTCCCGTCATATCTGGTTAATTTTAACATTTATCTGAAACAATAAAAGTAACTTTTTTGATTTATTTAAAATATGTTTGAAAATGTGAGTCTTGATTTTGTGAGTGATGGAAAGTTTGTATAACCTCAGTCTTATTTCCAATTAGCTTGTTCAATGTTATTGTGTACCACTGAGTTACATTAACTTCCAATTTAAAATGCTTCATTGACCATACAAGATCATGCACCATATAATTTAAACAATTGGTAATGGTTTATTACTCAGTTTTCCTGTTAAGCTCAATTAATCCACGATCTATAGCAACATATATATATATATATAATATATACATATATATGTATATATATGTATATATTCATGAATATATTTATGTATATATGTATAAGTATACATATGTATATGTATATATGTATATATATGTGTATGTGTGTGTGTGTATATATATATTTGTATATGTATTTTTTACATATGTTGTGTTTATATTGCAGCATTATGTATAATTTTTTTCTTCTTACATTTGTTTATGTTCATACAAGAGCAACCAAACTGTAAAAAAGCCTTCTGATACTAACCATGCTCGATTTATCTGTGATCTTCTAGCCACGCCTTTAACGTTCAACGATCGCTCCTCTTTGACTAGCTTGGTCTCGGTTAAGATGGCGTCCTAGGTCTCAGTAGTAACGCGGTTAGTGAAACATGTCAACATGTCTCTGCTCAGAGTTTGTGCCTTTGCTAAATGTTTGAGTCGTCGCAGTTTATTTGACATTGGTCGCGTGTCTCTTGCGGACCGCTGTCAGCTGTGTGTGTCGTTAAGAGACGGAGCAGTGAGACGGATATCAGGTGAGTCTCCAGGACAGTTACAGACAGTGTGATGGACAAGTTTGTCCTCGAGGACTCTTGTGTTGAATGTCAATGTGCTTACATGCTCATCTAATCTGGGTTGTATCCAATACTTGATAGAGGTTAATGGTTCTTGCAAGGAGTTAGCCAATTTCTCAGGATTGTCTTTGTAGCATTTGTTATTTAAATAACTTCAGATGACATAACTGTCTCTTTATACTGCTAGGAGGTACTCTATGGTAAACCTGCTGGACCTACCAATCATCTAGCTAATTCAAGAAGCACTCCCATTAAGAGTCCTGACTTCACTAAACTATAACATTACTTCACTAACACATTACTACTTTGCAGTTAAATAATTAACAATTATTTTATTTCCAACAGGAAGAGTAAATAATGCTTTGGAAAACACAACAGTATAAAATGTAACTTAAATACAATTTTGAGGTACTTCTACTTTACTTGAGTATTTCCATGTTCCGCTACTTTCTACTTCTACTCAACTACATCTCAGAGGGAAATATTAGACTTTTTACTCCACTACATTTATATGACAACTTTAGTTACTTTACAGATTCATATTGTTAATACAAAATGTATTCATTACAATCAAATTACACATATTACTGGGTGCATTCCATATTTAAAACACAAATATTGACAATTTGTATAATTTTTTATTGTTATTATTATTATTATTTTATTATTATTATTGTTATTATTTTTATTATTATTATGTTATTATTATTATAATTATTTGTATTATTATAATTATTATAATTGTTTTTATTGTTATTATTGTTATTATTATTATTATTATTAGTAGTAGTAGTAGTAGTAGTAGTAGTAATGATTTTTTGTGTGTGACTGAGGGAGGGCGGCACCCTAGCGCCCTCTATTGGCCGGCCGCCACTGCTCTATGGGAAATCCTGCTGGACCTACCAATTATCTAGCTAGTCAGAAACTAGTAAATGCCTTTTATGATTTATAGCAAATTATTTCACAGACCCCCTGACAGAGTGCCACAGACCCCACTTTGAGAATCACTGCAAGGAATCGAGCAAAGCTAAGCAAATATACTAAGGGTGGGTGAGGGGGTGCCTTTTTCCAAGCTTTGTCTGAGGGGAGGCCCACAGTCTGTGGGCTACTGAGACTTTGAAAAGTCCTGATTTAGCCTATTTTGGCAGACTGTGTGGTGGCTGAAGCTCAGGTGGTGGAGCGGGTCAGACAAAAGGATGGTGGTTTGATCCCCAGGTCCTCCCTATGGCTCCTCCTGGTCCTTGAGTGGGACTCTGAACCCCCTCCTCATGTGTGTGTGGAGAAAAAATGTATCAAAGTGAATGTAATGTTCGAAGTAATTTATGAAAAGAAGCAATTGTTTATTAACTGCAAGCAGTAAGCAGAATGCTATTGTTTTTAGCTGCTGAATACTGTCGTATTGGTATGTTTATACATAATTATTATCTCTAATGGTCTGTTTTTTGTTTTTTTTGCAGAGACACCCTTGCAGCTTCAAAGAAGAAATGTTTCGCTTGTAATCCCAAAGAGAGAAGATGCTAAGAAACATGTACTGAAACAGTCTCAGTTGTTAGATGGTATGTAATTGTAGACGGCAGCTTGTCATGCTGCCACATCTCTAACCCCCAATACCACTTACATGTTATAAATAATTGCAGTTTCATACCAAATACTGATATTTCAGAGTTCTCAGACAGTTTTTCTTCTCTGTATGCTGCCAGCTCAAACTGCATTTGTCAACTGCTTTGTCCAAGACTCCTGGCTGTGAGATGTTAGAGTAATTACTAGTTCTGTCTGTCTATTACTCTGAAACAGGCTAGTCAGTCATTTTGTTTTCTCACGTTAAAAATGCCTTTTCTATTTCTCTCTCTCTCAGTGCTTGAGGCCAGGATTCAGCAACTCCAATCTGACACTGTTTTAGATGTCCAGCATGCAAATGTGCAGTTTGTTAAAGCCCCCTCTTCTGGAAGAGGGGTTTTATCTGCTAAGGGTCCCAAAAGCACACCTAAGGAGAAAACTGACATTCCTAAATCAGGAAAGACTGTTGCTAAAGGAGCTTCTAAATCACGCTGGATGGAAAAATTGAATCAGGAGAGTAAAAACAAACTCACAATACAGCAGCACCTCCGTCAGAAAATACAGAAGAATGTAAAGGAGAAACCTATAGCCAAATCTAAAGGTAGCAAAAGCAGCTCGATGCTCCCCGGTACGTCACATAAAACCATATCTACCATTGCTAAAAAGACTGTGCCTTTGATTAAGAACAGCAGAAGTCGCACAAAGTTGTCGGATGAGATTCATGCTGCAGTTTCTTCAACAGTCACCTCTGCTGCTGCAGCGGGGACAGCAGACATGGCACATAAAGTATCTAAAGGGAAACAGACTGTCTCTAAACATCAGGTTCCCGGTAAAGAGGACCAGAAGCAGACTGTTACTGATGCCCAGGACAGGGCCAAAGAGCTGGCTGAGGTGGAGGAGCTGGAGAGGACAGGAAGCCTACAGAAGGACAGCAAGACATCTGCATGTGGGGACATCCAGCTGAGCATCTGCTGTTACCTGGAGGCGTGTGTGTTTGCTGGGAATGTTGAGAGGGCTCACCGCTTCCTGCTCAGCCAGCACAGAGTCATGAGTCGACGTAAACATCTGAGCACGGACGTCTACAACATCATGATGAGAGTGTGGGCCAAGAAGGTGAGTTCAACAACTAAAGACACTATGGCTGCGGTCAAAAAGTCTTTTTTTTACTTGGGGAGGTTCCTAAATGAGTGAAGTGACCCAGAAGTACCTATGTAGCAGCCATGATAAGGATATACTGGAGCATCCTTTACGAAAGAAAAGGAGAAAATGCCGTCATTGTTTAAAGCGACGCACCATTCGGCCATTTATAAAAACAAACAACCCTATCTCGCATAGATTTAACAATTATTTTCATACAGACTTGTACTAATTAGGATTCATGTCCAAGGTTGGAAACTAGCGACAACCACTGCTGGATTTGCTTCACTCACCAGCCAAAAAAACAATGGTAATCTACTGAGTGGTAGATTTTGGAATCCACCAGCCACAGTGGCAGGTGGACAAAAAACTTCATTTCCAACACTGTTCATGTTGATAAATATAAGCGAACAGTGACAACCATTTCGTTTCACTTCATTTTTATTTATTTATTTTGAACATGTAACAGCCTAAGCAATATCCTTTTTTATTTCAATTCCAACCTTGGTAATGAAGTCATATTTTTCACTGAGATATAGCAATATCATTTACATGGGTACACAACATACGTCCGCCTTCACATGTGAGGTCACCTCTAGGCATATGTACATGTGCATGCATGCTAACCCATGTAGCTATATTTTTCCTTCTGTCAGAGTCCATCTCTTCTCAAAAAACATCCTCCATATTCCTTATTTTGTGATTTCCCTTTTCCATAACTTTTTACTTCTTGAATTAAACTTTTCCGTTTTATAAAATCTGAGGGTTTAGTTTTTTTTCCACCCTTTTGTTATTTGCTTCAGTGCTGTGATTCTGAGTATTCTAAATAAGTAACGTTCATCTTTACCGAGACCAATCGGGGGTTTCCCCGAGTATGATATGCTCTGCTTTTAAATACAGAGGTTTTTTTTAAAATGTCATCTATAAACGTCAAAACTTCTGACCAAAACAAATTCAATAGACTGCATGTGTAGAAAATGTGTAAATGATTTCTGTTACTTTCGCCACAGCTGGATGGTACTTGTGTACTTACTTGTGAATGAGATATGTTTGTATTGTAAATACTTGCACATACTCTGGCTCCCTGGTAGTTGACAGTCATTATATTGCTTAAATGAAGTCTTATCTTTGGTCAGTAATTTTGTTGAGTTTAATTGTTTCCTTGGTGTCCATAAACATTTCTGGAGTAAACATTGGTATAAAGGGTACGTCGAAGTAAAGTTTAATGGTCCTGCCATGTATCTCTCTCTGTTTGTAGGGCACATTAAATCACATCGGCCGCATATTTATTCTGCTAGAGGAGGCTGGTCTGAAGCCAAATCTGGGATCCTACTGTAGTGCCCTGGAGTGTATGGGCCGCAATTCCAATTCCTCACTAAAGAGCATCTCAAGGTATGTACACACACACAGACACACACACGCCACTCATGGACAAGACTCATGAAGAGCTGTGTGTTAGAGAACAAGCACTAACACGTTTGTTCAGTATCATTTGATTTTTAACATGAGGGGCGTTACTGTAAAATCATGGGACAGAGGTTTGAGTTTTAAAGGAGGGCAGTGGTGATACAGAGTCTTACCAGCAGGGGTCATGCTGTGCTCATGGTTTACTCTTCAGCACATCCTCTCTGAGTTCTGGCATATACTATTTATCATGGTTGTCACTATTTATGAGGGTTGTAATTTAAGAATAATGGTGTCAAAGAACTAGCAAAAAATAACCCAACAGTTTTTTTTCATTGCTTCATGTTTTTTATTGTTGGGTTATTGTTGATTTAGCTGAGGGCTGTGTGGTCGGATGGTGGTTTTACCACTTTGGTCACATGGGGATTAAGGAGCAGAATAACCTCAAGAGGCCCTAGTGGGGCTTATTCAGTACATGTGCAACTAAAATGAATTATATTTATCAGGATTTTCCTTTTTGAATTTTTTTGTGGTTTTGTTTTGGACTTATTTATTTTGTATAATGTTTTTTAACCCCCTGAGACCTGCGATCCCGACCGACTTTACGTTTAGAGCTAGAGTGAAGTACATAGATCAAATGAAACTAGAAAAACCTAAGGAATCATGGTACCAACCATGTCATACTAGCTTGTTGGGAAGGAGGCTAAATAATGCTCCAAACTTGCAGTAAATTCTGTCGAGGAAAAAAAAAGGGGTCAAAGGGGTCCCTTGACCTCTGACCTCAAGATATGTGAATGAAAATGGGTTCTATAGGTACCCACGAGTCTCCCCTTTACAGACATGCCCACTTTATAATAATCACATTTAGTTTTGGGGTAAGTCATAGTCAAGTCAGCACACTGACACACTGACAGCTGTTGTTGCCTCATGGGCTGCAGTTTGCCATGTTATATATTAATATTTGTCATTGTTTTGTGTTGTTAATTGATTTCCAATAATAAATATATACATATGTTACATAAAGCAAGCATATTTGCCCACTCTCATGTTGATATGAGTATTAAACACTTGACAAATCTCCCTTTTTAAGGTACATTTTGGACAGATAAAAAATGTGCGATTAAATATTTCAATCGATTGACAGACCCGTTGTTTCTTTTAATAGTTTTTTTTGCTTGTTTTATAGTCTGTGATTCTATTTTCATGCTAAATACTTTTGTTGCTTCAACAATATGATCTCAACTGGGATGATGGTCAAAGCTTCTCTTTGCCGTTACGGTCCAGATGTAAAAACCAGGTTGTCTTGTGTATCAGTTGTAAATTAAGGCATGCTTTATTTCGTGTCAGAGTTCGGTGTCTCTCCTGTATTAAGCTGACAGAATCAAGTGTTCCTAACACTTTGCACCTCATTAGCTGTTCCTTTCCCTCCTTGCTGATATTGTTTCCATGGCAACCCAACATCACGGTTGTTTCTTAAATGTTTGGTCGATTTGTGGAGGTTTCTGTTGTAATTATTGTAGCTTCTCACGAGGCCGCTTAGAATTGTTTTGGTTGTGGCAGCATGCTGACACACAGTGTTAATGAGGTTGGCGTAGACTAATTAAATTGTTACAAGACAGCAGAGCTCTGCCAGTGCACTGTGGTGTATTTCATTTATTTTTGCTCAGACAACCTTGCACATTTTACAACTTTTTTTCATCAAGGTCATCCTTGACAGCCAGTAGCCCAGTTGCGTCTCAGCGGTAACTAGGTCATCCTGAAAAATCACTGTTAAGTATTATTAATGAATTTGTTATGTCACTGGCTGTGTGTCAGCCCCACATTTAGATTACATAACATTTAGCACATAAAGTATACACCTACTGGGTACAGCTTCAGCAGAACACTACATGTGTCACAGTGTGTGTGTGTCTGTTTGATGGCAGCCGATACAATCAGCTGGCCTGCTGCCCAGGCAGTGGCAGGGTTCATATTGACTTTTCTTTTTTTTCTTAGGGGCATAACCTTAGTCTGGAGTTATTATAGCAGGAAAACCTAATGCATATTGATATATAGACCCCGTTGAACAATGCACTTTCATATAGGGCTGCAATGAACGATTATTTTCATTGACAATTAATCTGTTGATTATTTTCTCAGTCGATTAGTTGTTTGGTCTATAGAAATTAAGAAACCAGAAAATATTCAAATTTAAGAAGCTGGTATCAGAGAACTTTGACTTTTTTTTCCCTTAAGAAATGACTCGAACCGATTAATACATTATCAAAATAGTGGGTGATTAATTTAATAGTTGACAATGAATCGATTATTCGCTACAGCTCTACTTTCATGCCCTCTTTGAAATGGGCCACCTAAGTTATGTCACAGTTCAGGAGTTCTCCTTCACAGTCTGCTTTTCAAGAATACATCATGACATGTAGGCGGGGCTATCCCAGTCCAATTGTTAACCCTCAAATACATCGCCCTCAAAAATCTATTATTGGTTTGGTTCTAATATTTACTATTAACTCGGTAAGTTGTCTGCCAGTTGTGAAACATATCTGAACTTGTTTGGTAAACTCAGATATCAGTAGTAGTTTTTTCTTTTTTTCTTTTTGAGAATTTTTTGAGTTTACAAGTTGACAAGATCTGCCTGAATGCACCATAAGTTTTCATTTTTTTGACGTAAAGGTCCTGACACACCAAGCCGACGGTCGGACAGTTTGGGGCCGTCGGTGAGCGTCTGTCGGCCTAGTCTTTGTGGCGTGTCTCATACCGTCAGCTCTAGTCTGCCCTGTCTTTTCGGACGATTCAGCACGTTGACTCGGCGGTGTCGCCCGTCGGAGAGAGAAATCACTCTGATTGGATGTTCAGCTTATATGAATCAGTGCAGGAGAAGAGAAACGCAAGTGAGGAAAGCAAGCCCACGAGTAAAGTCAAGAGGGCACACAGAAGATGCTTCTCATTTTTCATCTTCATCTCATCTGATCATTCCAATACACGGATATTTTCCGGACATGGCCATCTGGAATGAAGCTAAGTGTTGAGTGAGAGTGGTGTGAAAATGGTCAGCAAATGCCGCTTTGTTTCATGTACGTATCAGAACAACGGCTTGTACATCTACCGTCCTCGTTTTTTTTTTCAGTTTCCCTTTTTGAATGACGAACACAGACTACCGTGGAGAGTTATTTCCTCTCACGCAGGCACAGAACGTACGTGGTAGTCGTGTGTTGGTTGTAGTCTTTGCAGTGTGTTCAAATGCAACTCGTCGGTCAAGAAAAAGGCGACGTGAGGCAGAGCAACAGTCGGCCTTCATCGCCGCTGGTTCTTTGATGTCGGCTTGGTGTGTCTGGGCCTTTAACAAGCCTTATGAACTGTTTAATGGATTCTGGTATGGAGAGTTATTTCCTCTCACGCTTGCGCAGAACGTGCATGGTAGCTGGGTGTCGGCTGTAGTCTTTGCGGTGTGTTCGAGTCTAACTTTTTGGCCAAGACAAAGGCGACGTGAGGCGACTCGAAGGTCGGCCTTCATCGCCGCTAGTTCTAGGAAAGGGAGTGCAGGTTCAGCCGACAACCTTCAGTCTTCTAAAGGTCTGACCTTCATAGGCTACATGAAGGTCCTTTTGAAGAAAAGCACCTTGTGAACTGGAGCACAGCTACTGTAGTTTCCAATCATGCAAAATAGTCTGAGAAGTGATGAAATATCATCACTCTGCATTTCACTGCTGGCTTGATTAGCTGTTTGAAAGCTTCATCAGCCTCAGTCACGTTGAGTGCTGTTACACAAACCACACACACACACATACACAGAGAGACACACACATAGTTTCCCCCTGGACCCGGGGGACATCACCCTATGCAGCGTGGTCCAATAGCGGGACAGGTGGCAGGGCAGTAGGGTTGTGGGTAGGTATCAGGTTGGTCCATCGATCACTGTAAGCTGATGCTTGTATGACATTGTTGTTCTGCAGTGGTGCACTCCTGCTCAGCCTCTGGCCCAGCAGCCTCTCTTTTCTCTTACAGTCCTCACCATCATCATTTTATCTCGTCACTCAGTGTGTTTGTAGTCCGCCTGTTCTTTTCCTTACTGTGTTCTCTCCCTGTTTATTGTGGCCGAACTGCTGTACTCTCCTAATATCACTCTCCGAGGTCTCCCCAGCAGCATCCTTGCCCTCAATGTACCAATCTGTTCCCCTCTCCTCTGTCTCTCTCACACCACGCACACACTTATCCCTTTAAGTTTCCCCTTTTGTAAGTGCTGTGTCCTCTGGAGCTCTTGGCTCCCTAGGGTGCAGCCGAGCAGTCACCAGGCTGATTATGCTCTATCTTTCAACCTCTCTGCTCTCTTTGTTCCTCTGGACCACAGTGCCGGCACCCAGACTAATCCGCTCTTTGTTTGAGGCTCTCTCATTTACTCAGGCCAAAATTGCACATTGCATCACAGGAGAATCCGAGGCATGAGTGCAAATACTAAAAAAAAAACTTGACCTCTTTGGCTTGCTTTAGAAATATAACATACACTTCAAACACAAGACCGAATATTGTAATACAATGCCGTCTTCATTGTATTCATTGACGCGCAGAAGCCTGCTCACTTCTGATTAGATTAAGTCGGTAGAAGTTGCTGAGCCAAGGTTTCCTCCAGATGGTAATTAGCGTGCTGTTATTTATAATTGTCTTGAGGGAAAGGTGTGCAGGGTGAAGCAGTGTTCCTCTGTGGTCGATGACAAATGGGTTTTCCTTTTCTGTTGCTTGGCTTAGTCATGTAGTTCCGTTATTAACCTCTAGGGAGCAGTGCAACCAAACATGGTCTTTAGGCTCCTCAGTCGTAGTTGGGCAGGGACTCTTAAAATGTGCATGACACTAACAAGGTTTTACTCATGTAGACATACAACATCTTTAATTACACATTTAAAAAATAATGCACACTATAGGTCATACAAATAGCATGCATGGATGACATCCAGTCATTGTAAAAAAACATTGTGTTGGCCCAATATATAGACCGGAAGAATACATCAATATACAGCTTAATAACATTATATACCACAAATTCATAAATCATTTACACTAATCAAATATTAATCACTTTAGTCCCTGAATCTCACTAATCACGGACGAATAAAGATCCACCAGGCTGAGCATATTAATTCACAGGCCTTCTGAGTTACATATATCAAATTGAGTTATAATATAATCATGTTATTGCACCTCTCATTTGTATTCCAGCGGCTGGTTTGTTGCACATTATTAGTATTATCTTTATTCTGCAGTCCAGTCATGGAGAGACGGTGCTCTCTCTAGGAATCTCTGGGAGATTCTGTTTAAATAAACATTTCTCTGATGTCGTCAGTGCCCATCTGCCTCTGGATCAAACTCCTATTTTGAGTCTGACAGAAAGGCTCCGTCAATGCAAATACTTAGATTGATATTCTGCAACTGTCGATCAGGGTAGGCGAAACATACACAATGATCCCACAGACAAGGGAGTTTTTTTTTTTAAAAGATGAATTAATCAGTAGCCCAGCAAGTGATATGATTATCTTACTCCCATTCATCAACAGGCAGGGGGTCACAAGGTTGAGAACTCCGAAGTTGTGATCAGACTCCAAATCTGTTCCATCATAATAACCATAATCTCCCACGTAAATGAAAATCTACTTAGTCTACCTGATGGGCTGGTTCTCTGGCTAACTTTCTGAGCGCTAAATCTGAACAAACACTGAGCTAACCGGATGGAAAGGAAAAGTATTGTAATTACTTTCTGCAGCAGAGTTGTATGGAGGTTATGTTTTCTTAATCTGTTAGTGTATAAATACGTCTGTTAGTCTTGTTGGCAAGATATGAAGAAAGACATTATGACATTATGATACCCTCACACAGCTATTAGAGAATCATATTTGAATAGTTATTATATTGCAGTTGTTTTAGCCATAGTTATTAGTACATACAATTCATGGTTCTGTATGTACCTCAGCAAAGAAAATAACTTTTTCTTTTTCATTTATTTTGAAAATGTTATCATTTTACAATTGCTCATTGGCCATAATTCTTACTTAAACAGTAAGGCAATGACCGGTTGATAATTCCTGAGTTGAACTGTAGCTTGTGCTCGCTCATACAGGGTTGTCCATTGAGCTTGATTGACCCGGTGCATCCAGGTTTAACCACCTAGCATGCCACAGCACTGCTACAGCTGATAGAGAACAACTGGTGTGCTGCCAAAAATCTGCTTCAGGGCCAATAAAAACCTGGTACACCAACTGTATGTCCCTGTATGTCCCTGTATGTCCAGGTGCCTGAGCCAGATGGAGGGGGATGGCCTGTCTGTGGACGACCTGTTCAGCCGGTGTGTGTTCCGGCAGGATGAGAGAGACATGGTGCTAAAGGCCGTGCGCGTCGTCCAGCCCGACTACCAGCCCAACCTCAACGCGAGCACAAGCCAGTGCTCCTCATCGCTGGTTCAGGACTTCTACACACAGGTACCACAGGCTAGCTTTCACCTGTACCACAGAGAGTGTGACATGGTACACTGATCTATCATTAGCTGACTTCGAGGGGAACAACAACAATTTTTAAAACATTGATATTATTCCTGGAGGTTATATAACATGATGGAAAAAATACTGTAACCTGCTCATGTATGCGCATATTGCGAAGGTGCACCAGGAAACTACAAGGTAGCAGCGTCATCACGGTAAACCTTAACTGCCTGCCAGTGGCGATATGAATGGAGGATCAAATTTCAACAAAATTTGCAATATAGATAATCATGCTGTCACTCTTCTGAATCTATTTTGTGTTAACAATAAACACTTAATAGGACAGGGAAACCGTGTCATACCTTTCTGACTTCTTTCGTCTTCCAGTAGTTATAGTTAATCCAAGTACTGTCACTTGGAACAGAGCAATCCATGACAGGGTTTGGGCAGCAGCTAGCTCGTAGTTTCCACAGCGAAGAACAGTCCACAATTAAGGAATCTCGGACTATTCCCATCCGTACTCTACTTGGTCGTTATTTTACTATCTAACTAGCTAGCTACCAATATGCCATGCCTGTCGCTAGCCGCGGGGATCATCTTCTATAGCCTTCAGAACAATATAAGTGACGGCCTATTTTCTCAATCAGCTTCTGACTATGAGCGATGGTCATGAAAAATATAATTTTCTGCCAAAGTTTGAACAGGGATGTTGTTTTATATGCGATATTTCTGTATTTTTGTCTTTGCTTTTCTCACTGGCTTGAAGTGGGCGGGGGGGTCTGTTAGAAAATAGGTTATGTCACGTACTTCTGTGCACCAATCAGCTGATATTCCTTCTAAATAGTTTGATCAGTGGTCTCCATAAAGGCCGATCAGAAGAGCCAATCAGATGAGGCGTTGATTCTGAATTGATACGTTTACTCATTTGTCTGCTTTCTCATCTGCTCTGTAATTCGCTAATAAAGAGCGACACAGCTGGACACACACACACACACACACACACACACACACACACACACACGGTCCTCAGCGCTAATGTTAAATTAACATATAGACTGTAAATTAACCTATACACCGACATGCATAACCAGCCAAAATTGGTTGACAGTTGATATCCCTAGTCTCTGCCATGACATGCACTTCGTGCGTTATATTTATCTAGAAACTGCAGGGGGCATTATGTTAAAGAGTGATTAATGTATTACTATAAATACAGATTAAGAGTTATTTTTTTTCAAGGCTAAGTCTTGTGTATGTTTTGAGAGTCAAAGCTGAGAAAGCTGTCAGAAGGCTCCAGCGTGACTACGAAAGATTTGATTGTCACCCCTTCACAGCCAGACAGGCACTGGCCTATTTATAGTGAGCCAACTCTGCTTTCTAATGGGTCCCCCGCTTTCCTTGCCTCCTCTCCTCTCACCTCTCCCTCCCTCTCCCTTCCCCTCCTTTCCCCTCCTGAGTCTCACATGATTCATTAACAGCCTTTTGTTCAATTGCACTATTTTTAGCCTCAATCCTTGCACCATATTCACTTTGGTCTTCATCTGTGTGACATATTTATCTATTTTTTGTCTACTTTATCTCTTATTGTTGGCCTGTGTTTGTGTGTGTGTGTGTGTGTGTGATGGTAGCAGCAATCAGCAGGTCATGTATTTTTATCTTAAGAGTGTATGTGAAACTATGCCACTTGGTGAAATGTGAAACGGGTCAGATGTGACTGCTCCATTACAGTCGACTCTGATTGCATTTGTGAGGCCGGTTATCTGACTATGACTGTGACTTTCTGGCAGGTTGATTTAATGACTGAAAGGCTGCCCAAATAACTGGTCCACTAGATAACAGAGGAGCAGACTGGATGGTCTCCGGAGGATTTAGAGTCAGTGTTAGCAGCAGACACACAATCTAATTAGAATATTGTTTGTTGTTGTGAGATGGAATTTTGATTAAGCTGATGCTCGTACAAAATGCAGTTTGATCTAGTTTCAAACTTGTCATTAGAGATATTGTGCTATTCTATCATTTGATTATTGTTTTCATCTGGAAACCGGCTGACAACTGGCTTTGTCACAGTAGGGACATGAAGGAAAAACATTATAGGTTTGGAAATTAGAGTTCATTCAGTTTGACAAAGTACAGTCTGTCCGGGTCAAAATGATCACTACAAGCGGGTGATTATTATATCCCAATTTGTTGTTGTTGTTGTGCATCATTTCTCATGCAGATTACCATCTAATTGACATTTGTACATTTATTCCATAAAGACAAAGTAATGAAACGGAAAGCTTCGCTATTTACTGCCTTTTTTTAACCTTCTTTAGGCATTGTCATTTTTGTCCGGCTCTGTAGCGTGAGCATTGCATGCAGAACGGCGCCCGGACTCCTCGTTCTCTCACCCGGTAGCGGCATGGAGGGAGACGGGCGCCGGTCTGCATGAGCTGCCGGCGCTGCGGTGCCGAGGAGCCGGTCAACAGATTTTCACTTTGGGGGCATTACGTGACCAGGCATTATCAATCCACTTGACGAGGGCGGCTTCACACCCACATGTGCTTTCCCCGTGCACATTTGTTTTTTAATCATAGAAAATTACTTTCCTTTTCCCTTTCCCCGACGGTCAAAGTATCAAAAGAGTAAAGTAAAAAAACAAAATTCAACTAATGTTAGTCTAACATAGTTTTAAAATGTTTTTCCTACATGTTGTCATGTAAGAAAAGATCAAAAATGAACAATGTAAGCGGACTACTTGATTACTAAAAGCAAATTATTTAAACGGCATTTGTAAAAGAATGATTCTGTCCCAAGCATTTTGATCCATATAAGCGGTTGATCACTGTATTCACATATAATCGCACAGCTGTACTTAAGCAATATTGCAGTACAGTCCTTTTTTTTTTTTTTTTTTTTTTTTTAGAGCTTTTTGCTTTTCTTTGTACACCAGAGGCTTCAAGTTTGCACTTTAAAAACTATCGTGGCAGCACATTTCTCCCTGGTCTACTGATAATTTGGTGTTGGCTTCGTAGCTCATTTATTGTTCTGAAGTTGTACTATTATACAAGAGCTGTCTGGTGAGCAATTTATGCTGCACACTACCTTAAGCTTTGCTCTGGCTGCTGTACATGCTCCGTCTCTCCAAGGCCTGATTTACAGTCTATCCTGCCTGATGTTGTTCTTACTGCTGTACTACATCTACTCATGTCTACAACCTTTCTACGACGTGTACAGATAATATCATTTAATAATCATTTTACTGCTTCCCTTCGGCAAGGTCACTACCTCTTTTGAAGAAGAATTGACTTTTAAAGCACATTTTATATCTTTACTTTTAGCAAGAAATGTGGCAGTGTCTGTCTGACAAGTCTGTTGCTTAGTTGGTCACCTTGTCAGTGCAAACCACTTTGATCTGGCGGGATGTAAGGAGCAGCGTAATAGGGGATCTGTTAGCAAGACGTTTTGATCGCGAGCAGTCGATTCACTAAGCCTATACACTCATTCAGTTCAGGCTAGTTCAGATCAATATTGGCTTTAGTAGACCACTTTGTTTGCTGGTTTTATTTCCCATCATGCAACAGGGACTCCAAAAATAAGCATCCAAGCATGCTAACCTGCTATTAAATGTTCACTCTTGAAAATAATAAACTGAGTATAATGATCTTTTTATTTGCTCTTTAGTAATACTGATACTTTTGGGGCCCGAAAAGACTCTCCTTACCCTGAATTGATTCTCTCAGGCAAAGCTTATCCCCAGGTTGTGTACTAGCAACTTCCAGCAATCAAGTGGCTGGTAGGTTAGAAGTGCTTAAAAGTAAGATTAGTGTCTGTCAAGAAGTCCCTTACAGGTCCAGTGTGTAGGATTTAGGGGGATCTGTTGCTGACGATAACGTTACGTTGAGTCAAAACTCCGCAACAGCTCAAATACTGTTACTAATGTACTATTAACCACTTATTTACTTACTCCCCTCTTCATCCCATGTGGGTAATAGGGCTGCAATGAGATCTCTCCGTCGTATTTTGTCCGTGGCAACATGCTGCTCCTCTCCTTATGACAAGTGCATCTTGTCCAGCAGCTTCTCTACTCTTAACTTAGCTGCATTGTTACCATCAAAAGTAAAACAAACATGCAAATTATAAATAACAAAACCAATAAAATGTCTTTTTAAAATAAAAAAACAATGTTTTGGGTAAATTAAACATAAACAATTAAAAATAAAGAAATCCCTTTTGATGTTCGATTTATGTTAAAGGTCACTTCTATCTTGACGTGGAGAGGAGGTTGTGTTGCTCTGGCTCTATCGATCTGGTGTGGAGAGGTCGTGTTGCTCTGCTTCTACCTATATGGTGTGGAGAGGAGGTTGTGTTGTTAAGGCTCTATCTGGTTGGCATGGAGAGCAGGTCGTGTTGCCCTGGCTCTACCGGTTTGGTGTCGAGAGGAGGTCGTTTTGCTCTGGCTCTACCGATTTGGTGTCGAGAGGAGGTCGTTTTGCTGTGGCTCTATCTGTTTGGTGACGCCTGGAAGCTGCTTGACATCCTCCCGGATCCACCGTCTCTTAAATTCACATTATACATATTCATTTTTGTCATATGGATCGTCTATGTTGTATTTTCATTATGTTGGTACTCTGTACACACATCTATTGCACGTCTGTCCATCCTGGAAGGGGGATCGCTCCTTTGTTGCTCTTGCTGAGGTTTCTTCCATTTTTTTTCTCCCTGTTAAAAGTTTTTTTTTTTTGGTTAAGTTTTTGCAGTCTTGGAAAGGGAGGAGTACTCGGTTGGTTGCAGCCTGCAACCACGCTGCTAGATACCACTAAATCCTACACACCTTTAGTATCATACAGTATGAAGCAGTTATTATTTCTTTGTTTCTGTCTGTCTTTCTCACTATTGTGTCTGTGTGTGTGTTTTAGAGGTCGGACCACCTGTACCCCAAACTGGACTTCACTCGGGAGGAGCTTCAGGAGCGTTTCAAACATCAGCTCAGCATGGAACAGGCCTGCACCATCACCATCGACTCTGTAGAGGTTGCCAAGCCCGTCACTAAAAACATGGCCAAAATGGTAAACAAACCCACCTGTTGCCTCTCCTCATCTTCATCACTCTCTCAATACACTAGACTCCTAGAAATGTGGATTTATAGTCCTGTATTTGATGAAAAATCCGCAAATACTTAAAAATCTATACCGAACCTAAAATCCTAAAATATACTAGAGGTACAACATATGGTATTTCAATATGGTACTGTCAGATTAATTGTGACAGAATGGTTGAAATAATTGGTACCGTGTATCTACAAGAGTGTTGTTGCTGATGAAGACCACATTTCCCATAAACTGTGTTGCTTCCTGTTGGAAAAAACATAACTTAATTTGTGCTGGAAGAACATCTTCTTGTTTTGTGCTGTCAGTTCTGCAAAGTCCAACATGCTGGCTCACAATACAGACGTAGAGGGTGTGTTTATCTTGGCAGTTGTCTTGTCTGTTCAGAGTGATTATACTAATATATAACACCATTCACATGTAGTGATGATGATAATAACTTTATTTATATAGCACCCTTCAAAAACAAAGTTACAAATTGCCTAATAATAAAAGCATGATAAAAGTAATTAACATCCAGAGCTTAAGATCTATTCTAAACAAGATAAAATCGTATAATAATAGTGAATAAATAGTTACAACAATATACTATCAGTTAAGAAATAGCCATATGATAAAAGTGAGTCTTAAGAAGAGAATTAAAGGAAGATATTGAGTTTGCCTGCCTGAGATCCTCATAATGTATTGACATTTATTTATTTTTGTATCTTAAGGGTACCCATTGTAAAGTTTCTCTTTCCACCTGATATAAACTTTTAGATAATATGCATTTAGGTCGGACAGGCTCGAGGAAGAAACATATTCTTGTGGTGTGCCTTCTTTCCAACTCTGGCATTTACAGTCCAGCCTGGCTCACAGACGGGGTACGTGGGAAGCGAGCAGGCTGAGAGTCCCTGGTGGTCAGGAAGCATTTACAGACAGGCAGGGCAGAATAATAATGTATTGTAATGGAAGCCTCTGGAGAGAGAGAGAGAGAGCGCAGAGTCACCTCTCAATCCACAATCCAGACCGACTGAAGAGTGAACGCATACACACAGTCGTGCACCGAACATACGATAACCGCAATACCTCCACAGGCAACGTGTACATACATGAACAAAACGGCTGACGGAATCTAATTTTCCATTATTCAGTCGTTTTCAATCGTTTCATGTCAATCATGAAAATCAAGACGCACAGCTAAAAATGTGATTATAATGCACCAAAAAAATGCAAAATAATGGTGAAGCAAGTGTTTGTTCTGGCTGCAGGTTTTCTCCCACATTTAAAACACATTAGACCAAAATATGTACCAGGATGTGAGGAGCAACACATCTAGAATATACTAAGGTCTCTTCTTTCTGGCTGTTGTGGAACAGGATTTTGCTTAGTGAAGGTTATTAAGACTATGTTAACCAAAGGATGTAGTCTGTGCTTGTGAAATAATAAATAACCTTTATCATGGTTAAGAGCTCTTTGTTATAACTTTATCTCAGTAACAGGGCTGGATGTCACCAGCGATGCAAATGTAATCACCACAGTACAGAGAAATGCCAGTCGTTAGCCACATCATCTGGTAGATCATTTTTTACACTTTGTGTAAAGCAAAGCTAAAAGACCCCAAAAGAACGTCCTCATTTTGTTATTAAATGAATATTTTAACATTTTTGGAAATACACTTATTAGATTTCTTGCCAAGAGGTAGATTAGAAGATCAGCACCACACTTATGTATGTACATGTGCTTAATATGAGGCTAAAGCCAGCAGGCGATTAACTTAGCTTAGCATGAAAATGGGAATAATAGCCAGCCAGTAGGGTGGCGACTCCTCTGGTTGCAAAAAGAAGTCAGACTGTATAGAGGTTTATGAGAAAATGAGCCTACTTCTCACTTGATTTATTACCTCAGTAAATATTGTAAACATGAGTTTATGGTCTCAGTCGCTAGTTTCAAGTCTTCTTCAAAACAGCGTGATGTTCATTTAGTAAATTATGATCCCATTTAGAGTCAAATAGACCATAAAGCAGGGTGTGCTTCAGGGCGTGGCTACCTTGTGATTGCAGGTCACTACCGTTGTCCGGTCTGGGTGTTGTCCATGTTTTTGTCTTACAACTTTAGCCCTTTCACAGTGTGTTTTCAGTTCATGAAAGTTTATTGTAACATTGTGGTCGCTTAAAAATGTCTTATTCAAATTCGGTTGTACTTAGCTCCACCCTCTTGTGTTGTGGCAAAAAAAAAAAAACAAGATGCCGAACTCGAGGCTTCAAAACGTCAGTCCACAAATCAATGGGTGACTACGTCCACTTCTTATATACAGTCTATACTCCGTCCACGTAACTCCGCTATTTACCCTTGTTTTCAGTCTTTAGGCTAAGCTAAGCTACCTGCCTACTGGCTCTAGCTTCATACTAAAGTGGTATCAATCATCTCATCTCAAGTCTTGACAAGAAAGCTAATATTAAGCGTGCAGTATTTCCCAAAATGTCAAACTGTTCCTTAACTATAGTCTGGTGGAATGGAAATTTCGAGTGATAATTTACTGTATCATTTATAAATTGTATACATCACAACTATAAACCTTTCTAATGGGCCAACACTCTGGGAAAGTTTCTCCTTCCAGTTTTAGTCTTTAGATGAATCAGTCTGTGGCCCAGTTGTGTTCCTCTCAGACAGATAGTCTGTTTTCTCCCTGTCACCTGGAGGTATCTGGGCCAAACAAGCCTAACCATCAAACAGAATGCACGCTCATGCTTCACAATACCTTGCGTCCAGTGAGAGGTGGCCCCATCTACTGCTTCACAATTTATAATGACGTTTCCATTTGGTTCATGCAGCTTGTGGTAAACAACATTTTATTTCGACACATTCTTTAAGGGTTTCTCTGCTGGCAGTCACTGTCATGAATAGAGGATGACTTTCCAGTTGTGTTGTCCTTTCAGAGGGAGCTGCTGGCGGATCAGCGGGCACAGTGGCAGAAGATCCTCCTGCAGGCCCTGAGGGAGAGTAAGATGATCCTGGCTAACACCAACACCAAGGACTTCAAGCTTAACCTTTATCCCTACCTCTGTGTGCTGGAGGATAGCGAGTATGTTGATATCATGATTCAGGTAATTCAAACCCACCTAGCCCAGCCCTACCGCTCAATGAAATGCCAGAAGTCTTGGATTTAACAAAGACATGTCAGTGTTTGAGTCAAAGACATTTGATTGGCGACGGCTCTACTTTACTACAACATTATTGTAGTGATGTCACCGATACGCTCCTTTTGTTTTCTCGCGCTGCCGTTGTGCAATACGACCCAACCAATCTGGGAAACCACAAAAAACACAAATCAAGTGTTTTGACAGTGACAACAGCTGTAAAACCATCAGGCTTTATCTTTGGCAGCAAAAGGAGAGCATGCTTTGATCAGATACCTCTGCTTCCAACACTGACAAATGACACAGGATGTGATGTTAATTCTGAAAAGACTGTTTTCACTTTGATTTCCCCTCTGACTGAAGGATTGCTTTTTCATTAAAACTGAATCATACCTGCCAAAAGATCCACTTTTTGTGACAGAATTTTCATAAATGTTTTCTTCTGTTTGACGTTTTTGAACTGTGTCCTCTTCGTACTCTTCAGAGCATTGCAGTCCTGCCTCCCAGTGGAGAGGCGCTGAAGATTTTAGCCAGAGATCTGGGCCACAGGGTCCACACCAAGTACTATGTGCAGCAGAAGCACCAAAGTCAGATGGTGGAAAAGTTAGGCAACATTTACAACACTTACACGGACCTGCTGGCCAAAGATACAAAGGTAGGGAAATCATCATCCTCCACATCTTCTGGTATATACAGTATGTACTTCTCATGTGTATTAGTTTTGCAAAAGAGAACGTATCTTCTGTTAGGGGCTGTACACATGCCGCGTCTAAAAAACGTTTTTTTTTCTTTCCAATTTGCCTGGGAGGTTGCGCTCCTGTCGCGACTGCTGTTACTAAGCAACCAAAAACCTTTGCGACGATGATGAAGTTGCGGTAATTTAGCAGGAAGGACTAAACTAAACACAATCAAAACAAAGATAAATGGAAATCCCTCACAGTAGCTTTCACTGCTCCATTTCTCTGTGTCAGTTTGGCTGACCTTTCTACCGGATGTTGTGATGTCCTCTGATGGAAAGGGTGAAGCAAGTAAAATAGTCCCTGGGACAGATCATAAAGCTCTGGGTAGCCCCGCACTAACATTTTGAACTCCTCCATATATTTACCGTAGACAGATATTTCCAGAAGATAGAACAGATATCAGCTGGCTGTGATTGGTTGTTCCTTGTCACATGACATGTGGTGCACGCTGCAGTGTTTCAAAAGTTTCACTTTTTTTTTCTTGGGGCGAAGCTGTCACCCTTCATTTGGGTATATGTCATACATAGTCAAAGTAATTGTTTAAATAATATTATATAAAAATAATTAAGTTATTTGTATGCAGTTGTCAATCCGTAGGAAGGACTCAGATTGCTTGATAAAAGCTACCGTACAGGCATACTGTATGTACTGTACAGTAGACACTGCAAAGCCTGAAAAGTGAAAACACAATACATGGCTCTCAATTCTGATGTGTAAAATCCAATAATTCACATCTCATTTTGTTTAAAAACTGCTGCGCTGAGATGATCTCCTCTGTTTCTGGAGTGTGTGGTTGGTTTTCTTTAATTGCAAAGCGCTGCTTTTGTTTTGTGTCCTAGAAACTACTACTGAATGACTCAGTTGTTATAGTCTCAGATATTATGCTGTTGTGAAGTTCCATGTCACAGTGAATTGAAAATTGAAATTTGTGTGCACAGTAGATCAGTGCCAAGTCAAAGTGAAAAAACTTCAGCAGCAGTATTTCAAAGTCTGTGATGCCCTGCATGCTCTCGAGACGAAAAAGATAAATTCACTCCTTCGTACTCGCCCCTCAGACAATTTTTTTTTTTTAAATTGTCCTGCTTTAATTTGTGCACTATGAAACCGAACCGGACTAAATAGAAAACAAACCAAAAGTATCCATTTCACTCTGATTCAGACTAGCCAAACGGACTATGACCTGTGAAAGCGCCCTTAGATTCAGTTATCATGCACTCTTCGTTTAGTGTAGAAAATGTGTGGAGTCATGACACCACAGCCAGTATCACTGACTCAGTGTTCCACCGGTGTTTTGATGGTTCTGGTACACTGGGGTGGGGAAAAGTGCTAATGTCATCAAGACTGTAATGAGCAACAGCTCATTACTCTGCAGTAGCTAGTTATTCTAGAAGTTAGTTAGCTGTTTGTTTACATGCAGCCTTTGTAGTTAAAATGATGCCTATTATTATTGTGTTTTTTTGTTGTTATAATGATACAAAACATTAATCCAAACTTCTTAATTACTTGTCTGAGGACCAAATGATGTTTTTATTCTCTCGGATCATCCCTTTCTTGAAGGCTCTGTAGCTGTGGGTTCTTGTTTTTGGCAGAACTTTGAATACATCTAGGCTTTTACAGTATTCATCATATTTCTTGAAACATGAAAGCTATCTTTTGATTGATCACTAAAACAGTGCCTGTTTGACAAATTCTTTTAGGTCTGAATATCGGAACTGAGCTCTTGGGTTCCTTCCAAACACTGTAGCTTATTGTGATGAGTGATGACTCCATCCTCAATGAATGAAAACAACCCACTTCCATTGTTCTCCCTCTAGGAGTACGGCGTCCTTCCCAGAGAGCAGTGGTGTAAGCTGGAGATCGACCACAGTTCAGGACCCACGCTGCAGGGAGGAGAGACCCACTGGCCATACATAGTAACCCTGAAGCTGGGCACCTACATGGTGGATATGATGGTCAAGAACCTCAAAATTAATAGCGACATCATAAACCCGGCTTTTGACAGGAAGCTCATCCCCATCCTCTACCACATGTACGCCTTCCGAAGCACCCGACAGGTACAGTGGATGTTAAAGTCTTTCCAAGTGCTCACGGGGATATCAAAGGAAATGTCTAACCTGGAGTTGGTAGCGATTATACTAAAGTGGTATAATAAATAGAGAGGGCTTTGATAACCTGGTAACAGGATTCCTGAGCATTCACTCAGACCAAAAAAAAACATCCTTTCAGCTGAGTTTTATGTGGAAAAAATGGTCAAGGATTATGTTTAAAGGGATCTCCTGGAAACCAACTTTGAGAAAAATATTCAAAAGGATTAAAAATGAAACAACTTTTCATTATGAGAACCATCCATCAGTCAAAATAATCATTTTATTCATTGTGACTTTTTGAAAATGACACACAATTAGTCCGATTAAAAGGTTTACCAGGCATATTTAAAATTTAGGTCAATCGATTCAAATATTTAATTAATCGCACATTTTTTATCTATTCAAAATGTACCTTAAAGGGAGATTTGTCAAGTGTTTAATATTCTTATCAACCTGGGAGTGGGCAAATATGCTTGCTTTATGCAAATGTATGTATATATTTATTATTGGAAATCAATTAACAACACAAAACAATGACAAATATTGTCCAGAAACCCTCACAGGTACTGCATTTAGCATAACAAATATGCTCAAATCATAA